>CAUYRH010124591.1:0-30394 GCA_963574655.1 Perodicticus potto | reverse complement strand
TGTAGTCCCAGCTACTTGGGAGGAGGAGGCAGGAGACTCGCTTGAGCCCAAGAGTTGGAGGCTGCTGTGAGCTGTGATGTCACAGCACTCTATCCAGGGTGACAGCTTGGGGCTCTGTCTTGTAAAGACCAAGCTGACTCCATTTTATTAAAACTAACTTCATTTTATTCCTCAACCTTCATTATGTAGTTACATACCAAAAGCGTTAGTAACTTACTCCCTCCCCCACCCCTCGTCCTTATGTCTGCCCTGAGCGATAGCAGCTCCTTCCCAGACCAGCCAAGGACAAGCATTACTCAGTCCCCTAGACCTCTATCAGCTCACCCCACACCCCCTCCCTTTTTCCTTTCTGTACCCTTAAAAACCCCCTCCTTTTTGAAGTCATGGGCTTCTCCGTTTTCCTGCTGCGCCAGGTGTGAGAGGCCCCTAGGCTGGGTCTGTAAATAAACCTCTTGCTTTTGCATCGGATCCAGTCTCTTGGTGATTTATGTGGGGGATCCCTTGAGCTGGGCAAAACAGTCTCAAAAATAAATAAATAAATAAAAAATAAAAATAAAAACAAGGCTCAGCGCCGGTGGCTCAACGGGCTAAGGCGCCAGCCACAGACACCTGAGGTGGCGGGTTCGAATCTAGCCCAGGCCCACCAAACAACGATGGCTGCAACCATGATGGCTGCAAAAAATGGCCAGGCGTTGTGGCGGGCGCCTGCAGTCCCAGCTACTTGGGAGGCGGAGGCAGGAGACTCACTTGAGCCCAGGAATTGGAGGTTGCTGTGAGCTGTGATGACATGGCACTCTGTCCAGGGTGACAGCTTGAGGCTCTGTCTCAAAAAAAAAAAAAAAAAAAAACTGGAGCAGGCCGGGCAGTGGCTCACACCTGTAATCCCAGCTCTCCGGGAAGCTGAGGTGGGTGGATTGCCTCAGCTCACGAGTTCAAGACTAGTCTGAGGCAGAGTGAGACCCTCATCTCTAAAAATAGTTGAAGGTTGTGGTGGGTGCCTGTAATCCCAGCTACTTGGGAGGCTGAGACAAGAGAATCACTTAAACTCAAGAGTTCAGGTTGCTGTGAGCTAAGATGCCATGGCACTCTACTGATGGTGACAAAGTGAAACTCTGTCTCAAAAAATAAAACAAAAGGCTGGGCATAGTGGTTCGCGCCTGTAATCCTAGCACTCTGGGAGGCCAAGGCAGGCGGATTGCCTGAGCTCACAGGTTCGAGGCCAACCTGAGCCAGAGCAAGACCTCATCTCTAAAAATAGCCAGGCGTTGTTGTGGGTACTGTAGTCCCAGCTACTTAGGAGGCTGAGGCAAGAGCCTCGCTTGAGCCCAAGAGTTTGAGGTTGCTGTAAGCTATGATGACACAGCACTCTGACAAGGACAACAAAGTGAGACTCTGTCTCCAAAAAAATTAAATAAATAAATAAATAAATAAAATAAAATTGCAGGTCAGTCATGGTGGCTCACACTTGTAATCCTCGCACTCTGGGAGGCTGAAGCGGGAGGATCCCTTGAGCTCAGGAGTTCAATACCAGCCTGAGCAAAAGTGAGATCCACCATCTACTAAAAATAAAAAAACTAGCCAGGAGTCATGATGGTACCTGTAGTCACAGCTACTCAGGAAGCTGAGGCATAAAGATCACTTGAGCCCAGGAATTTGAGGTTGCTAAGAGCTGTGATGCCACGGCATTCAACCCTAAGGCAACATAAGGAGACTCTGTCTCAAAAATAAAATAAAATTGGATATAGGCCAGGTGCTGTGGCTCGTGCCTATAGTCACAGCACCTGGGGAGGCTGAGAACTGCTTGGGAC
This sequence comes from Perodicticus potto, assembly GCA_963574655.1. Taxonomy (NCBI): domain Eukaryota; kingdom Metazoa; phylum Chordata; class Mammalia; order Primates; family Lorisidae; genus Perodicticus; species Perodicticus potto. Next base: position 28,586 of record CAUYRH010124591.1, on the reverse strand, counting down.
CAAAAGTTAGAGAAGTTTAAAGAACATGGAACCAAAGTACAGTTGAGTACTAGAACAAATTAAAAGACACTCTACCTGCATTGGCTAGGGTGCCCACAACTTCTGCCTTCCAGAAAAGGATCATGTTGTTTGTTGTTCTGCATAGAGAATCCTGAGGGGTGACTGCCCACCCACAGACCTCGCCTGTCTGAGCTGACACCCAGCTGTGCCCTTAACACATATGACTTCTGACCATAGCTGACTCTTCTAAGCTTCCAAGGGCTGTCCACTTAGCATTAGTAGGTCCTGTTCACCTTCACACCCTCCTAAGTAGGCACTGTGTCTCCACTGTACAGATGAAGAAGGAAACTGAGGCACAGAGATCTGCCTTTTTGTGAAAGATCACAAAGCCTCACTGAAGAGCTTGGCCCCTGAGCAACCGCCTGTGTTCTTGCATACAATCTCATCCAAGTATTCTGACAAAGCTGCTGGACAGAATCCAACCCTGAGAAAGCAAAGCCCTTGCTTCCGGCTGTTTCCTGGATTACTGGGCTGCACCACACATGCCAGGCCTCACTTGACCCAACTGACCATGGGAGACTGGCCCTCACCTGCATGCCATGGTAGCCTTTCCCGGCATAAGCCACGAGCAGCACAATCTTGCGCTTGGGCAGCCGGGGGCGAGGCTCCTCCTCGCTGCCCCTGAGCTTCTTCGCCTGGTGCTCAGAATCCTCCCAGGTCCGGGCTCCACCAGGCCAGCCACCCCTGGCCTTCCTGTCCGGCGGGTGCCTGGACCCCACAGCAGAGGGCGCCTTCACGTTCCCAGCCATGGGGTGCGAGCTGAAAGATGGAGCTGTGAGCAGGGCGAGGCCATGGGGCTGCAGCACCCACGGGGTGTGCACTTGCAGGGCCTGGTAGGGTCAAATGCGACGGGCATTACCAGAGCCGGCGAGTGGTCCACGGTCCGCAGGCTGTCCACCGCCTCAGCGCCCCAGCCAAGGCCCGCAGGTCAGACACACCCATGCACCCTGACCACCCGGGTCCCACCGCCCCGGCCTCGCCCCTGCTGACCCCTGACCTATGGGCCCTGCTGCCCTGACCTTGCTGACCCCTGACCTGTGGGCCCCGCTGTCTTGACCCTGCTGACCCCTGACCTTCCAGGCCCTACCCCTGCTGACTGCTAACCTCTTGGAACCCTGAAGCCTGGGCCCCGCTCCTGCTGACCCCAACTCGATGACCACTACTTACTAGGACTCACAATGTCCCAACCCTGCTCCTTCTGACCCCTCACCTCCCAGGACCCCTACGTCCGGATCCCACTCCTGTTGACCCTGACCTCGCCAGGATTCTGACTCTGCTTCACTCTGACCCTTTCGGGACCCTGACGCCCCAGCCCCGCCCTAACTGAGCTCTGACCTTTACGGGGTACCGATGCCTCTCCCGCAAGGCTAACCTTGTAAGTCCCCTGACCCCCGGGGTGACCTCTGACCTCCCTAGCCTCTTCCCTCCCGTTCCATCCGCGGGCTTTTCCTAGGAGTGAAAGAGACCCAGGCCACCCACGTTGGGACCAGAGGGGCGCGCCCCCCGCCTGGCCCCACTCACTGCGCCGCTGACTGAGTCGGACCCGGACCACGTGGGCGAAGGCGGAAGTACAGCGAACGATAGACGGCAGCCGAATGTGGACAAACATCTCGGGAGGAGAAGGGTAGGAATTGGAGCACGGCTCAGGGAGGGGGCGGGGCCTGTTGGAAGTGGGGCGGGGCTACCCCACCCACCGCGGTCTCTGGACCCTGCAGAGTTTGCAGACGCCGGACACTACAGCATCTTGAAATACGAAACACCACTTCCCGCCACCCCACCCCACCGCGGCTCAGCGCTGGTTGCACAGTGGTTACAGCGTCGGCCACATACTCCGGGGCTGGTGGGCTCAAACCCAGCGCAGGCCTACTAAACAACAATGACAACTACAACAAAAAATAGCCTGGCATTGTGGCCGGTTCCTGTAGTCCCAGCTACTTGGGAGGCTGAGGCAAGAGAATCGCCTAAGCCCAGGTTGGAGATTGCTGTGAGCTGTGACACCACAATACTCTACTGAGGGCAACAAAGTGATACTCTGTCTCTAAATAAAGAAATAAAAACAGGTAATAATAGCCTGTAAATAATAAATAAAAACAGGTAGTAATTCACTCCTTACACCCACCCTAAGCTGCAAGCCCACTATAATCCATTTCTGAAGAAGAAAACAAGAAACAGAGAGGTTAAGGCCCATGCCTGGAGTGACACAGCATCAGCCTTCTCCCCGGCTGGCTTGCAGTGTGCAAACCAGTGCCTTCCTGGACTTGTTTATGTTATAAATCAGTAGTAGTATAACACTCCTGTGTGCCAGGTGCCATTCCAACCACCTGTAACATTTTAGCTCTTCAATCCTCATGAAACTCTGGGTAAAATTCTAAAGTGTCCCAATTTTACAGCTGACAAGCTCAAGCACACGGGTGCAGTGCCAGTTGAATCCCACCCCAAGAAATGTTTTATATGACTGGGGAAGCAAGGTTCTCTCAGGTTCCTACAAGTTCCAGAACAGGTGCAAGTCGGGAAGAGCAGACACCTGGCCCTCAAGTGAAGGCCCACCCTCTTCCCACACTGGAAAGCACCCCAGGGACAAGGGCCAGCACCCCCTTGCACATCCCAGTTCTACCCCTACCCCTCCCACCAGCAGCACCTCCCCTACCATACTCAAGCCCAGAAAAGGGTCCCAGGGCAACAGTCTGGAAGGGGGACTGCAGATCTCAGGCAGGTATGACCCCTTGGTCCTGCTGACTACTTGCTCATAGGAAGATGGACAGCCATGGGAGGCTGGAGTTGGACCCAGCAGGCTCCTTGTGCCCAGGTCTGAGAGCTACTAGTCACCAAGGGTCCTGCAAGGACCTGAGATTTGAGTGACAGCCTTCTCATTTCCCTGGGCTGCATAACAACCCCAGTTTAGTGGCAGAAAACTACATGCATTCTGTTTCTGGAGACCCAGATGGGTGTCGCTAGGCTATATATAATCAAGTTGTCTGCAGGGCAGGCTTCTCTGGAAGCTCAGGAAGGGTCCAATCATCTCCTCTGTCTCCTTGCCTTCCCAGCTTCAAGAGACATCCTGCTCCTTGGCCCCTGGTGCACCACCCCACACTCTTCCACCTACACATTTCCCTTTAAACTGACATTCCTGCCCTTTGTGACATTGGGCCCACCCAGATAATCCTGTCTCATCTCCTCAACTCAGGTTTCTTAATCCCATCTCTGGGGGCCACAACTTGGTCAGCCTCAACTTGGGAAGTGAGTGAGCTAAACATGTATCTGGAAGAGTGATCCAGGTCTAGGATGTGCACTGCAGAGACCACAGCGGGCCCCACCTGTCCCCCCTCAGAGCTCTTCCTGTAGGTGAGAGGCAGTAAGGCTGGGGGACATGCCCACCTGGAATCTGCAAGGAAATAGACAGGAGACAGCAGTGAATGAGACCTTAGGGCCAGAGCCAGACTATGAGGCCTGTGGGCCATGGGGAGGACTTTCTCTGAGTGACCAGATGCCCCATTTCAAGGAGCACTCAGTGGGCTGTAGGCCTTCTGAGGGGCCAGTGGCTGAGGCAGGAAAGTGATACAATGGTCCAGATGGGAAGGGCAGCTCACCTGTGCTAAGCAAGTCGCCCAGGGACAAATTCGCGCAGTGCCAAGAAGCAATGGCCACCTTCATGGAGCCCTTGTAAGCTGGAGACCCCAGAGTCCCCTCACCCTTCTTCTCACACAAGTTTGCTTTACAGGGAAACCTCCCTTCCCTGACCTCTGTGTTCCTAGTTCTAAACGGAGGCCGAGCCCACTGTATGAGTACACCACCTTGGCAGCCGGAATGTTTTGCTGTGGGCAGATGATGTAAACCACCCAGTCAGAGCCAGTGAGGGTCCATGGAGACCCTGGGTACTACTGAGAGAGGAATCAGCCTCTACCCAGCCACCCACAGGGACCAGGAAGGTCATAGTATAGGGACTGACACCCAGGCCAGGCCCACGCCACCATGCTGTGCTGAGTCCCACTGAAGGCCAGCACACAGGTGGCAGGTAGGACAGGGCTCCTGCCCACTAGAGCCTACTCAGCTGCCCACATCCGTCCCATCTATAGGTGGGTGAGCCAGGGACCTTGGGGGTACAGTGCTGGTGGTGTAGGTGCAGCAACCCAGCGCACCTGGCAGAAAGCCCCGCCCCCACATGTGCCACGTGAAGGGTGAGGTTCCAAAAAGGGGACAGCTGCTACCACATGTCACAGCCTTCTGGGTCCACCCTTCCCATCAGGCTTCTTTTTTTTCTCAAGCTGTCATTCTGGGTAGAGTGTCAGTGTCATAGCTCAGCAACCTCCAACTCTTGGGCTCAAGCGATACTCTTGCCTCAGTTTTTCTATTTTTAGTAGAGACAGGGCCTCGCTTTTGCTCAGGCTGGTCTTGAACTCATGGGTTCAAGCAATCCACCCATCTGAGCTCCCCAGAGTGCTAGGATTACAGGCGGGAGCCACTGCAACTGGCCCCATCAGGCTTCTGCACACGGGAGTTTACCTGTTCGTTAACTACCCAAACTGGAAGTGCCAAGCTGTCTTCTACAGGTGAATAGATTAACTGTGGTCCACCGAGATAGCAGAATATTAATCAGCTTGAAAAAGGCTCTATCTTGGCTCGGCGCCTGTGGCTCAAAGCAGCTAAGGCGCCAGCCACATACACCTGAGCTGGCAGGTTCGAATCCAGTCTGGGCTCGCCAAACAACGACGGCTACAACCAAATAATTGCCAAGCGTTGTGGCAGGCGCCTGTGGTCCCAGCTAGTTGGGAGGCAGAGGCAGGTGACTCGCTTGAGCCCAGGAATTGGAGGTTGCTGTGAACTGTGACGCCACGGCACTCTATCCAGGTGACAGCTTGAGACTCTTGTCTCAAAAAAAAAAAAAAAGAAAGAAAAAGGCTCTATTAAGCCATGAAAAGATCCTGAGTGACTTAAATATGTGTCACAAGGTAAAGGAAGCCAATCTGAAAAGACTACACACTGTAGGAACCAACTCTGTGACCCCCTGGAAGAGAAATGCAGACACAAGGAAAAGACCATGGCTGACTCGGCACCTGTAGCTCATTGAGTAGGGCACCAGTCACATACACCAAAGCTGGTGGATTTGAGCCTGGCCTGGGCCTGCTAAACAATGACTGCAACAAAAAAATAGCCGGACCTTGTGGCGGGCGTGTGTAGTCCCAGCTACGTGGGAGGCTGAGACAAGAGAATTGCTTAAGTCCAGGAGTTTGAGGTTGCTGTGAGCTGTGACGCCACTACACTCTACCGAGGGCAACAGCTTGAAACTCGGTCTCAGGCTCGGTGCCTGTGGCTCAAGCGGCTAAGGCGCCAGCCACGTACACCTGAGCCGGCGGGTTTGAATCCAGCCCGGGCCTGCCAAACAACAATGACAGCTGCAACCAAAAACTGGCTGGGCATTGTGGCGGGTGCCTGTAGTCCCAGCTACTTGGGAGGCGGAGGCAGGAGACTTGCTTGAGCCCAGGAATTGGAGGTTGCTGTGAGCTGTGATGCCACAGCACTCTATCCAGGGTAACAGCTTGAGGCTCTGTCTCAAAAAAAAAAAAAAAAAAGCCCACAGAACAGACACAGATAGCTAGCCCTTACATGCACTCATGGACTCTGGGTGGTGACAATACCAGCCCTATTTCTTTTTTTTTTTTTGAGACAGAGCCTCAAGCTATCACCCTGGAGAGAGTGCCATGGCATCACAGCTCACAGCAACCTTCAATTCCTGGGCTCAAGCGAGTCTCCTGCCTCTGCCTCCCAAGTAGCTGGGACTACAGGCGCCCGCTACAACACCCGGCCATTTTTTGGTTGCAGCCGTCATTGTTGTTTGGCAGGCCCGGGCTGGATTGGAACCCGCCAGCTCAGGTGTACGTGGCTGGCGCCTTAGCCCGCTGAGCCACAGGCACCTAGCCATACCAGCCCTATTTCAAGAGCTGTGTCCAGTGGATCACACGTATCAGTTCCAGATGACCTGGGTATGAGAGACTTTTCTGGGCTCTCTGCTCAGTTTCCTAGTAAACCTAAAATTGCCGCAAAAACTGAAGTTTTAACACCCACCAAATGCCATGGTGTTTATAAGCCTATCTGGGTACTTCCCTGTGATCAACAGGCCAGACCAAGTGCTGGGCATTGCTCTTCCTGAGGAAGCCCTGTGTGATCCCTCCTGGGACTTGGACCTTTGAGAGCTCCACCTTCCAATTCCTCTAAAATGCCAAATTCTCAATGAATTTTCATTTGTAGTATCATGGTTAGCAGTTTTTACATGAGTTATTTTTTACCAAATAAAAACATGTAGATTTAGGCTCGGCGCCTGTGGCTCAACGGGCTAAGGTGCCAGCCACGTACACCTGAGCTGGTGGGTTCGAATCCAGCTGGACCCACCGAACAACAATGATGGCTGCAACCAAAAAATGGCCAGGTGTTGTGGCCGGCGCCTGTGGTCCCAGCGACTTGGGAGGCAAAGGCAGGAGACTTGCTTGAGCCCAGGAATTGAAGGTTGCTGTGAGCTGTGATGCCACGGCACTCTATCCAGGGTGATAGCTTGAGGCTCTGTCTCAAAAATAAATAAATAAATAAATAAATAAATAAATAAATAAATAAATAAATAAAACATGTAGATTTAAAAATATAAACCCTTGGTAAACAGCCCAATTTAGAAATGGGCAAACAGTAGGCTCAATGGCTCAGGCCTATAATCCCACAACTTGGGGAGACAAAGCTGGGAGGATCATTTGAGACCGTAAGTTCAAGACCAGCTTGGGCAAAGCAAAAAATAGAAAAATTAACTGGGCGTGGTGGCACCTACAACTTACAGTCAGCTACTAAGGAGACTGCAGTGAGCTATGATGAGGCCACTGTACTCCAGGCTGGCTTGGGGTACAGAGTGAGATGTGTCTAAGAAAAAAAAAAAATGGCAAAAAGCTTGTGGGCGGCACCTGTGGCTCAAAGGAGTAGGGCATTAGCCCCATATACCAGAGGTGGCGGGTTCAAACTCGGCCCCGGTCAAAAAAAAAAACTGCAAAAGGTTTGGAGATTCCTCCTGAGATAAACAAATGGCCAAAAGGTACATGAGAGACCCTTGGCACCTACCTGTAGCCATCAAGGAAATGCAAATCTACATGGTGAGATGCCACCTTACACCTAAAAGGACACTGTAATCTAACAGCCACTGGAGGCTCACAGGCCACGGGTGAGAAGGCTCAATGCTGGCCATGGTGAACAGCCTGGTGACCCACTGCAAGTTAAAAATGGAGTCCCCATGACCCTGACAGGCCCCCAGATGTATCGCCAGGAGTTGAAAGGAGTTGTCCTCAAAGGCTGAACATGGTGGCTCACACCTGTAATTCTAACAATCTGGGAGGCTGAGGCGGGTGTATTGCCTGAGCTCACAGGTTGGAGACCAGCCTGAGCCAGAGTGAGACCTTGTCTCTAAAAATAGCTGGGCATTGTAGTGGACACCTGTAGTCCCACCTACTCAGGAGGCCGGGGCAAGAGAATCACTTGAGCCCAAGATTTCGAGGTTGCTGTGAGCTATGACGCTATGGAACTCAACTGAGGGCAACAAAGTGATACTCTGTCTCAAAACCAAACAACAAAAAAGAGTTGTCCTCAGATGGCCCAGAGTACTGTGCTACCCTCGTGACCCCGCCTGAGAGCCCTGAGAGTCCTCAGTCCAGTGTGGATTGCTTTCCACTGGGATGCAGCAACAAATCCCTCCTGATGTCCCTGAATGGCCCCAGTTCTTGCCCCAGCAGTTTGTTTTCAAAGCTGTGCCAGGTGCTATGGGCACCTGTACAGGGCTGTGGGGCTCCTCACCTCAGCCAGAGGACATGGACCCTCCCTGCACGTGACAGCCTCCACATCTAAGGAGGGAAATGACAGAATCTGCAAACATTGACAAGCCACCTACAGTAATCCCTAACACAACTCAACAATTCCAAAAGTTTATTTCCTTAAATTGGTATTACACAACATAACACAAAAGGGCAGGGATCACACAAAATTTGTTTTAAAATAGACAAAGGGTCTTTCGTGGAGAACATACAACCAGGAGGCAGCGTTTGTGAGGCTGGGGCACCCAGAACCCACTCAGACTCACGCAGACAGGCTCACATGGCTGCCAACAGAAGCAACAAGGGACTAGGAAGCAGGCAAGGCTCCCAGCAGCACCAGCTCCCCAGTGGCTCTGGATTCCAGTTAGCCACAAAATAATAAATATTAACATTATTACGCACAGCAAGGTAAAAATAAAGTCATCAAGGTGATAAGAAAAGAAACAAGTCAGCGGGTAATTTTCTTCTTGAGTCCAAGCACAGTGGCAATATTTCAAGTATTGCAAAGAAAAACACGTGTGTGTATCTTGTCTGTGTATGTGGCTATGACCTTTGCACCCTCAAGTACAGGACCCAGCACTGTGGCCTCTGGGGGATACATTCAAGAGGATGCAGGCCCCCCAGAACCCAGAGGGCAGTCTTCTCCGGACCCCTTGGCAGCTGCTGGGACGTGGCTGGGAGGAACCAGACCCATACTATACCCACCTGCCAAGGAGCAGCTCAGACACCCAGACCGACTGGGAACGCCAGCTGGGGCTCTTGCATGGTGAGATTCCCTGCTACACGTGTGCTTGTCCTTGCCCATCCTGTGCTCAGATGGGGTGGCTGCTGCACGTGCCTAGCCAGCTGCTGAAACAGGGCAGGACAGTGGGAGACAGAGCCAGATGCAGGCACACACAGCAACTACCCAGAGAGCAGGCTCATCACCTGCCCCAGGGCCATGTGCCTCCAGCCTGGCCTAACCCAGGCCCCACTCTCCCAAAATCATTTCCAAAACACCCACAAGTTTTCTCCTTAAAGAAAAAATGAGCTGCATAAAAGTAAGACACATTTTAGGAATAAAGTGTGAAAAATTACGATGTCTATTCTGGGTTTAGAAGCATGGTGCTTCCAGCTGTCTGTCCCTAAAAGAACATCTGAACAAGAAGACCGTGTCTCCCCTCTGGATGGTGGCCCCATGCACGGTAGAGCCTGCTTTCTTCCCAAGGTCCAGACACGGAGGCTGGACATGCCAGTACACCGTACACACGCCCACACACGCTCAGAGTGCCTCTGTGTGCATGTATGGGTATGTATCAACGCCTTGGGACAGCCACCAGGAACCATCTCCTAGCAGTCTGAGAGGAAGCTGAAGTTCCCAAATCTCAAACTGCATAAAGTGCTCGGGTGATTTACAAAGCTGGGTGGGTGCCTTGGAGAGGTTCCTGGGCAGGTGGGAAGCCAGGAGGCTGCATCCCTCTTCCAGGGCAGGGTGACTATGCGGGTCTGGCCGTGAGGAAAATCTTGCTTTGGCTTCAAGTCAGCAACGCTGTCTGGAGGACTTGCTTATCCTGGGGGCTCCCTGGGGGCTCCCAGTGGTGGACGCCCACACACACCTGCCACCTCTGGGCACTGAGCCTGCTGTTGGGCAGCTAGAGGGACAAGTTCTGAGATTTCTACCTGCAGGGCAGGCAGCTAGCCCAGTGGCCTGCAGTCCCTGCCCCAAACGGTAGCCTAAGAGGTGGAGACCCCCCAGCTGTGTGGCTCCACTCAGTGTCCTGCTCAGTCCGGCCAGCATGCTGACCCACCCCTAGTGCTTGGCAGAGAATATCCAGCCCCTAGACACAGCAGGCCAGCCTGAGGTCAGGCACAGATGCCAGTCAGGAGGGCCGAGAGTCTCCGCTCAATGCAGAGTTTGCCTGTGGGGGGAGAGGGGACAGGAGGGAGTCAGAGAGCATGAGGCTGACACTGGGGTACCCACCCTGGCCGAGCTCTGCCTACAACCCCGTACCCCCTAAATCCCCCACAGCCCTAGCACTTACACTTGGCCACATTCTCAATGTCTGCCTGATCTGAGAGCATGTGCTGCAGCCCCTCCAGAAGCAGCAGGGCCTTGTGGTAGCGTGGCACGCAGCCCTCACGGTGCTGGAACATCTCATCCAGGGCAGCTGACTGCACCTGCAGGGCAAGGGCAGAGGCTGGACCCTCGACTGGCTCCAGGGATAGCACAGTGCCAAGATCTGATGTGGGCACCAGTGCCCCACCCCAAAAGGCCCTGTGCAGGCTACAGGTGCTGCTCGGAGCCAAACCCCAGCCCAGTAGCACAGCTATAGCACCATCAGCATCAGAATCACACAGTCTAAGGTCACTCCTGCCAGGGGAAGAGGGCGGCTGGGGCATGTGGGGAGGAACTCTCTCTACATTTGTTTGATTGGATTTTTACTGTGTGCATGAATTTTCCTAAAAAAGAGGTGCTATCTCACAGGTTCCCACCTACCCCTGGCTCCATGCATGTGCCTGCATTGGGTTGCCTAAGATGGCTCTTTTGGAAGCTGAAGACCAGATCTCTGTACCATATTTGGGGAAACTAAATCTCAGGAAACGTGTGGCTAGGACCCACAACAGAGGACACGCATGGCCCCCAAGTTAGGTCAAAAGCCAAGACAAACACAAGTGTCCTGTGGGATCATAGAGGAAACTGGGGCTATCATGCTATATTCTTGAGACTTCCAGGGGCTAGTTTGACCAGGGACACCCCAAAGCCCACAAACCTGTGGGCATCCATCCTGGATACCCCGGGCCCCTGCCTGCCCCGTACCATCTGAACAGCATGGCTGAAGATGAGCTTCTCAGCGGTGATGCTGTGGACGCGGTCTAGGAGCCTTTGCTTGTCCAGGAAAAAGCGCTGTAGTCGCAGGCTCAGGCCCTGGCAGGACACCACGCTGGCCTTGTACAACTCGTTCAGCCTGCGCACCACTGTGGGGGGCAGCTGGTCAGCTCTGGCCCTCCCTCAGAAGGGGACCATGATAGCAGAAGAGGAAAAGGGCGGAGCTTATGCAGACCATCAGCAGGCCGAAGGACAGGCTGGGAACACAGGCTCTGCCCCCAGCACCCAGCCTGGCAGGTGTGTGGACGTCAGAGAGCAGAAGAGGGTAAAAAGGCAGGGGCGCAGATAAAGAGTGAGCATGCCCCTTCCTCATCATGTCCACGGCCCTCCCAATCTCTCAGTGTGAGGCTGGGCCGGCCATCTGGCCAGCTGTGTCTGACACCCCACTCTACAGCTGGGCCTTGCCCCAGGGACCAGTGGGGGCCTCACCGATGGCCACCACTCTCTCCCACACCATCTCCTGTTTTGGCATGGCTGGGCCTACACCCTGGGCACCCTGGGACCTCACCCTGCTTCACAGTGGATGATAGGCAGAGCTTGCCAGCTCGAATCTGGTCAATGGCAGTCTGTAGGCCTGAGGACAGCAACTCGGCCACCTTCAGATACAGCACAAGCTGCTCCGCAAAGCTGCAGGGCGGCAGGTCTGTCAGAGGCACAGGACCTGACCTCCAGGCTGATACTACCACCCACCCTGGCCAGCACATACCCCCACTCGCGGCTCAGCAGGCTGATCTGGTCGGCCACCACACTCTCCTGAAGCTGGTAGTCAGGGTCCCCAACTGCCTCGCCAGCACTGCCCTTCAGGGCTGCGATCTCCAGGACGTGCTGTGCGAACAGGAGCGTGCAGCGTAGGCTGTGCAAGGTCTCCGTGTGCTCTTGCTGGGGAGAACCAAGGTCAGGGGCTTGGCTGCTGGCTAGGAGGGGCCCCAGGGATGAGATAGGGAAGGGGGCTGGGACCCCCACATGCAATCCCGGTAGCAAGGTGTGGGCACCCACTCCAGCAGGAATGAAGCCATCCCAGGCCTGCCTCCTCCGGTCCCACCTTACCTCCATGAGGGTCTCTTCAGGGAGGTCAGGGGCCTCAAAGGTTACAGCCCCCTCCAGGTTGGCGGCGATGGGGTCAGTGAAAGTGCAGCAGTGGCTAGGGAGCTCGGGGGTGGCCTCGCTGCAGGCCCCAGGCACCAGGTGGCGGGCAGAGGAGGAACCCGAAGAGCCCACTGTGGGGAGACGGTTGGTAAGGGGCATACCAGGACTCCTCCACCCCAGTGCCAGACGAGCCTTGGGTTACATGCTGCTGGGCCCTGAAGCCACAGCAGAAGACATAACAGGCACTGGAACACAGGATGCCCACCAGGATGCCCCAGTCCTCCCATCAGGTCACGGTATGAGCAGCTTCCTCAGCCAGCCTCAGGCCCTGGGGCCACAGTCTAGTGACCTCTGAGTTAAAAGAATTCCCCTCAGCCCAAATGCTGCCACACCCAAAAGGGACAGAGCCTCAGCTCCAACCAGCTCTCACCTGAGAACATTCTGGTGCGGGGGCCCTGGGGCGGCGTGGTCCCACTGGGGGGGGAGCCCACAGTGAAGACCACCGGAGAGGGGCTGCTGGCGCCCCCAGCACGGGCTCCCGGGTGCAGGCTCCCTCCGAAGCCAGCAGAGGGCGCTGGGAGAACAACAACCAGATCAGGCCTGCCCCTGGGACCCTCACACATTTCCCTCCCCCCAGGCCCCTGCCACTACACACACCTATCTCCATGGGCTTCTCCTGCAGGCTGTCAGTGCTGCCGGAGTCTGGGGCCTGCGTCCCAAATGCAGCCTTCAAGAGTAAGTCTGTGAGGCGGCTGGTGCTAAAGGACCTGCAGGAAGGCATTATGACCTAGGCTGCACCTGCAGGGCCTGGGCCCAGTCTCTCCTGACCCAACCTCACTGGCACCTACTCCAGGCCAAGCACATACATCATCTTACTTCCCTCATGAGGAAGGCGCTACTGCCACCCACCTTACAACCAGATGCAGAGGTTTGGGAGGGAGTAACCAGGCTGACCACAGAAGGACCCAGGCTCCAACCCTTGAGCTCACAGCAGAACACTGGAAGGACACCATCAAGAATCCATTGTCCATGCCCTACCCCCACTCACCGACCAAATGGGCCTTTGGTGTCCTCACTAGGCCGCAGGCCAGGGCCCAGCTGCTGTCCCTGGAAGGGCCCCATCTCTGAGAGGTCAGGCAGAGTCCGGTTCCTTGGGGGTGTCACCACCACACCCTGCCGAGCCAGCAGGGTCAGCAGATTTTGGGAGCTAGGGGTCTTGGGGAAGTCAACCGTGGGCACAGCCTGGGGGTGGGAAGGAAATAAAGCTGAGAATCACTCTCACCTGCAGCCTCTTTCAGCACACATGACAGCTGGGAAAGAAGGTAGCAGCTAAAGGACCCAGCAGAGACACATAGCTGTGGCCAGGGAGAAAGGAACCCTCCTTTGGCACAGAGCAGCCTCCCAGGATGGCCACGCCCACCCCATCCCTACCCTGGCACCTAAGGGTATCTGTTACCTTGGTCGGGGAGCCCAGGATGGGGGGCAGGGGGTTCCGCTGTAGGAAGTCTGGTAGCTTGGGTGAGCCGCGCAGGGTCCGGCAGGATGGCAGCCCATGGGGCGGCTGGGGAGGGCTAGCCTGTGGGGTGCTGAGCATGGCGCCCAGAGGGTCTGTGGGGGGCTTGGGCAACTTAGGGCGGACGACGTGTAGGTCGGACAGGTTGGGGGCGCTGTGCAGGCGGCTGCCCAGCCCAGAGGAGCGGGGAGAGTGCTCAGGCACAGAGGAGCCTATGGACATGGGGCCTGTCACCACCCAGCAGCCAACCGGACAGGACAGCACCACTGCTGCCATGACCACTGCAGACCTCCTAGAGCAACACAAGCTAAATCCCTCAATTAGTTCATCCTCTGACCTCCCGGCCACCCTTGGAGGGCACAATTACTCTCTGCCCCAAAGAAATACATGGCATGAGTCAGGGTCTGCAAGGCTTAGGGTTGTTAGACCATCTCACAGGCCAACTTTGTCCTTCCACTGGTAAGAAACAAGGGCTACAGAACAGGCAGGGCCTAGTGCAAGTGAGCCCACCCCCCCCAACCCCAGGCAGCACCCACCTGGACGAGGGGACCTGCCAGGCCGCATCTCGGCTCCTTGTGGGGAAGGTGCCCTATTCCAACCCGACCGCTCAGGGATGGTCCCAACTTGGGGAAGAGAGGCCAAGGTCAGGCTGTGACAGACAGGCCATGCATTGATCATCTCGCCCCTCCTGCCAATTCCCACCCACAGCTTACCTTGTGGAGATGGAGTGTAGGGCCGGCCCCCGCCCAAGGACAATTTCCTTGCCAGGACAGCTCCATGCTCTGTGGGGGCTGGAGGCGATGGGCTGGCCCGCACAAAGCCCAGGGGGCTGGTGCTACCCGACCTACGGATGGCAGAGGACCTGCGGGCAAGGCGCGTATGAGAATGTGCCTCACGTGGTCAGCATGATGCCAGAAACTCATCACTGTGCTCTGCCCTAACAACAGCCTTGCCAAAGGCCACAGGAGAGGGGCCAAGCCTTTGCCATCCTGCTGAGGTGACAACCAGGAGGGTGGAGCATCGCAGCGCTTCCCAAGGCACCCTCACCCTGAAGGTACAGACCCTCTAAGGACAATCACCAGCCAACACAGCCTTCCATGAATTACAGAAAAAGAAGTTCTGCACTCCATTATGCTTTTGTCTGCTGATATGTGCCAAAATATAGGTTTTGTAAAGTCAAGACACTTTACTGGCATATATCAGAAAGATGTCAAAACAAGCAGAATCCCACTATGCTGACAAAGGGAATGGTATTGCTGAGTCAGCGCACAGCCTGCACAAGTGTGCATGCACAATGGCCCTGCTTTCTCTAGAGGGGCTGCAACATGGCTTTTGCCATATGACCTGAAACACACCTGGCTCCCTGGGACCCTGAACTCACCGGGGTGTTTGGTACTGGGTGGGTGACTGCAGGTTCTGTTCAATGCGCTGGTAGTTCTGCACCTGAGTAGGCACTGGAATGGGCACAGAGGCACCATACCTGCTGCTGGAGAATGGACCAGCCCGGCTGTGGTGGGAAACGAGTCAAGGTTATAGGACCAAGTACAGATAAAACCCAGGTCTACACCCTGGTACAGGCCACCCTGGGCCGCCTGCCAACTCTGGAAAAGGCAACTTCCCCACCTTTGCACCGTGGTCATTTGGGCTGCAGCTTGTTCACACCCCACCCTGGACCCCGAGTCTGTGCCTAGACAGCCAGTGGGAGACACCTGCAGCACTAGCTGGGCCAGCCCTACCCAGCAGGCATAAGGTGGCAATGGTGCTGCTGGCCTGGAGTCCTGGGTTGGTTCCCTCTCCTACCCACCTGCCCTTCCACTATGATCCCCATTGGACCCTCCAAGTAGGACCTAGAGACCTACAGGCCTGAAGAAGGCAGGGCTTATGGGCATCACAGGTTGGGAGGCCATGGCAATGACAGGATGTCCAGCCTCTACTCTGGGCTGGCTTAGCCCCTCTTACCCTGAGGGGCTGGGAGAGCTGCTGCAGGGTGGGGATGGAGATGGGGTCCGGCCACGGCTCTCCAGGCCAGCAGAGGCCACCAGTGAGCTCCTAAAGGGGCACAAGGTCAGGCAGGGGGGCTGTTAAGCCTCTAGTGGTGCATGGCCCACAGAGGGCACTGCAATTATCAGCCCTTCCCCAACTGCCTGACCCCAGGAAGGGGGAGAGCCAGGCAGAGGTAACACTGGCCACTTCCCAGGATGCCACTTCTTTCCCCAGAACAGAGGGCTCAGGGAGGGGCTCACCCGCTGCACATCAGACTGTCCGGCGGGGGCTTGGCACCAGCCACCTCGGCCACCAGGTCAGCTGCAGGTGGGAGACGACAAGCCTGGACTACAAGTCCTCTCTGACCACTCTGGCCCTCCCCGCCCCTCTGACTTTCTCCCCACAGTGGGAGCTCCAGGACTGGGCTGCAAGATCACACAGCAGCCCCACCCTGTGCAAGGAGCAGTCTACACCAGCTCCGGTTGCCCCTGGGCAGCCAGAGCACTGCACTCCCTACTGCTCCCCACTCCCACTGTACTCCCCGTGTCACTGTACCTAAAAGACCCTGGGTCCCTGGCCCCCAGCCCTTAGCCAGCTCTAGGCAGGAGGATGAGGCCAGGCCTCCACAGCTCCCAGTCTGGGCCCAAATCCTTCCAGAACACCAGGCTCCTGCCTAAGAGGGCTCTGCCCCTATCTTCCTACTATTCTGAAGACGGTGAGGGGCCCTAGGAGCCGGGTTGACAGCCGGTGCCCAGAGCTCAGTATGCACCACTCACTCCTAGTGGACCCCATGGCCAGTGCCAACCCATCCCTGGTCCCTGGATTCTCAGGATAGCCAAGGACAAAGAGAGGAACTGCCAAATGCAGGGCTCTGAAAGGTGCAGAGGACCCCCAGGCCTCCCCCTCACAAGCCTTAGTACCTGCATTCCAACCAGCACAGGAATGACACATTTGTAGGGTGTAGGCCTGGCCCGAGGGGTGGCAGGAGCAGCCCTTGCCTGCCAGGACCAGGGTCCAGGGTCAGTGACTACCCACTAACCACTGGGAGATCTTGCCTTTGCCTCTAGGAGTGGTTTGAACAGAAATGGCCTTCCTGGCTAGGCTGAGCTGTGCCAGAAACTCCCAGAAGCCCATCCTGAATGCTCACAGATGGAAACAGGTCTGGACCACACACACCTACCCACCCCCTGCCCAGCAGGCTCCTGACCTGGAAAGTGGGCCGGGACAATGACAAAGTCATCTGTGTCACAGGAGGAGTCCTTGCTGCCACCTGAGTCCCGGGAGCCATGCAGGAAGCCGGTGGCATCGGCGGGCGAGGTCAGGGTCTTCTGCAGCTGCTGCATCTCCCCCAGGGACTGGGGGTCAGAGGAACGGCTGGTCAGCCAGGTCCCAGGGACCCCTGACACTCTGGGGAGGAAATCTCACTCTTCCAGGTCAGCCCAAGTCCTCAGGACCAGGGACCACTGTGAGCTGAGGAAGGGATTCTGTGTGTTCTTTTTCCCATGGGCTGCTCTTTCCTCTTCTCCTTACACTTCCAAAACCCACACTGAAGGCTGGTCTTGGCCCTGCTGGGAACAGTCGCCTGCATAGTGCAACCCCCACCCTAGCCAAAGGAAGCCATCTGACCCAAAGCGTACGTCAAGGCCCTGTGTTTGGACGTGTCCACCATCTATCCCTCCACCATTCATTTCTCCATCACTAAAGCTGTGTGAACAGGTGCTATGGGGGTGTCTGGTGCAGAAGCCACCACAAGGGGTTCTGCTCCACGGAGCACAGCACTGTGCTAAAGCCCAATGTACACTGGCCTGGTTGTGGCCAACTCCAAAGCCACAGCCCAAGGATGCACCACACCCAGGAGGGGTTCCAGGGTAGCTGTGCAGGGGTCAACTTGCCCCACTTCACCAGAACAGTCATCCCAGGAGGACCTGGATACTGATGCCTCAATGCCCAACACAACACTGCAGGAGGAGTGCTCAGACAGACAGATAGATGAACAGGGCTTAAGCCCTGGTCACTAAGCACCACCATAACCCCCAGGCCTGCACCATAAGTCTGATGGTAGATAAGAGAGGAAGGGGTGCACCTGCCAGGTCCCAGGACTCTGCCCCAAACAGCGAACACAGTGCACACACCCTTGCAGACCAGACCCTGCCATCAGCCTCTGGATATGAAGAGGACTAGTCAGTGCCAGAGAGGTATTTCATCTATTTCTAATGCTTCAACATTCCCCAGAGAACATGGTCACTCATCTGTTTCTTAGAGCTCACGTAGAAAGAGAAATCAGGGCAAGTGCCTGAGTGGGGCCAGAGCCAGGGCTAGGGCTGAGACTCACCGGTGGGGAGGCCAGGTGGGAGGTGGAGCTGCTGCTGGAACTGCTGCCAGACCCGGAGCTCGGGTAGGAGGGCACAGGTACAGGTGGGGCTAGGGGAAGGGTGTGGGTCAGCCTGTAGTATCCTGCCACCCCCACAATGAGGACGCTGCTCCCAGAACCAGCCCAGAGGCAGGACAAGGCGAACTACACCCTCCACCCACAGCTACCCCAAAGGACCACCCCCCAGTTTACCTTCTGGCTGTGACCTGCATAGACCCTCAGCAGTTCCACCCTTCCCAAGCCTCCCAGGTATAGGTTGTGGCCCCCTCTTTCCCAGAGGGGCTGTAGCAGGCTGCACCAAATCCTAGACCAACATAAGGGGCCAGACCAGACCTGTGGGGAGGGTGCTCAGGCCCTGCCAGGGCCCAGGGAACCCAAAGACACTCACACTTCTTGACTGAGGGGCTGGCTTCAAGGAAAGGGTGATGGAAAAACTCATCTGCAGGAAGAGGGGTAAGGTCTCAGGAGGACTACATTTGCAGGTAGCTGGCTGTGACACCAGGCTGGGCGCAGAGACAGAGCCCCCAGGCAGCTTCTGAACATACCTGGCCACCCATGTCAACCCAGGCCACCGTCACCCACCTGCCCCAAGTTGGTCTTCCCAGGAGCACATCTCACTACCAAACCAAGGCCTGGTAGCCTCTGGATGGATGAGGAGCCAAGGGCCCTGGGGGGTCTCAGTGCCATCCCACAGGCCAGAGGCGGTCCCAGGAATCTGGGTGCCCAGACTCGGGCCTGCCAGGTGACAGCAGCTAGAGACTATGCCTGCTGCCCATGCTAGGCTTTCAGAGGGACCAATGTCCCAGTGTGGTATGGGGCATGGGAGTCAGCTATCCATGGAATTAGTGAAGGCTGCAAGAGTGGATGGGGAGGGTACACCCGGGGGTGTATTCAAGCCTGCCCAGCAGGACACTCACCAAAGTCCATGCGGTCTTTGTGGTTGCGCTGGAGCAGAGCCAGCAGCAGCTGCCTTAGGGGGGCCGATGTCTCCCGTGGGATACTGCATGAGGCCAAGAGAACACAAGACTGATCATGGAGCCCGCTGAGAAAGCCCCAGGGGGAAGGGAGAGTGGAGGAGAGGTGCTTACGTGGGGATCAGCGTCTTATTCTTCTCATAAAACAGGCGAAGGTCCTGAGGGCTGCTGGCCTGGTGGGTGAGGACAGGGTCAGTGGCCCAGTCCTTGGGAAGGCAGGGCCAGACCACATGCCTGTGTCCAAACCCTACCTCTGGCCCCCAACCAGAGTGCGGCTTGTGGGGTGTTCCTGGGCCTGATAGGTCCCATGGGTTGCGAGAGGGACAGCTGACCTTCCCCTCCAAGAGCTGAGGCACGGGGTACAATCCACGGTTGTGGTGCCATTGGCTATTGGCTGTTTGTTAAGAGCCATCTATTCCCCCACCTCACAAGCACTGGCCTGGCCTGGTGGACCTGGTTTCTAACACACACTCTCAACTCAGCCACCCACGCACTCCCTGAACATCTGCCATGCCTGACACCATCCAGGCACTGGGATGCAGCAGGGGACCTCACAGGGCTAATGTCCCCTGAGGTGGTCAGCTCTCCCAAGACAGAACAGGGCGGGGTTACTGGTGGCTCAGCCAGTGCAGGGTTGGCACAGGAGGCACACCCTGCTGTCCATATGCAGCCCTTGGCACAACTCCCACATAAACTGCCCTCATGCTAGAGATCACAGCACCATTTAGTGGTCACAGCCAGCACTGGCAGCGAGGGAAGACAGAGAGAAGACCTATGCATACACGTACACACAGCGCAAGCTGGTGAGACAGAGTACACTGAACTGGCCACCAAGAGATGTGGCCTCAGCTCTGAGCAGAAGAGTGACCTGAGCCACCAAGGAAAGCCCATGGGATCTCAGGAACTACCACCAAGGAAGGGCCATGGGATATTAGTGAACAATGGGCAGGCGGGGCAGAGGCTGTGAGCCAGAGCTACAGTGCAGAATGCGAGGGCCACCCTGACCCCTGCTCTCTGGGTTCCTGGTACCCCTCACCTGGAAGGGTGCCTTCCCTGTCAGGCACTGGTAGACAATAGTACCGATGCTCCATAGGTCTGCCTTCCCATCATAGTGTTGGGACATGATGACCTCAGGAGCCTGAAGCACCAGAAACACGGGTCAGTGCCACGCGCAAGACAGGCACCAGAGTTCACTGGCCAACAACAGGTGCCAGCCAGGCACCATCCAATCAGAACACGTGCCTGCCAGGCATTAGTCACTTGGGCCTGGCCTGCTGCCCTGGGAACCCAGTGGGGCAGGGGCTATACACACCATGTACATGGGGGAGCCGCAGAGCGTGGCTGCCATCATGTTGCTCTGGAGGTACCGGGCAAACCCAAAGTCAGCTGCAGGAAAGACACACATTAAGATAGCCGCAGCCTGGGGTCATCCACCTTGGGAACTGCCCGGGGAGGCATGACCCCAATGAAATAGGTCTCACCGATCTTGACACGGATGTTATTGGGGTTGGCCCGGCGCCCACCAGGGTTTGACAACAGGATGTTCTGGGGCTTCAGGTCACGGTGGATGATGCCCTTGCTGTGTAGAAGCCGCATGGCACCAGCGATCTGCTGCAGGAAGAGCCTGATGGTGTCCTCACTCAGCGTCCGCATGGCTGCAGGGAAATGTGGCTAAGAGGGTACCCAGACACCCACTCCTTGGGTAGACATGGGAAGTAAAGGCCAAACTGGCCTCAGTCTGCTCATCAGGCGGCAGGCAGACCACCTTGCAACTTAAAGAGCTGCTGTCACTCCCCTGTTGCAACCCTGCTCACTACCCACTGGGTCCTGACCCAAAAGGGGTGAGGCTGGCCCCTCCTGGCCTCTGAGCCCTGTGGATCACAGCACACAGGTGCATATACAGCACGGAGACACACTAAGGAAGACCTCACGTTAAATCCAGACCTAGACCCCCAGGTCTCTCTGTCCAGAACTCAAAAGTACAATGGCAAGTGGACAGAGCACCTCTTGTCTTTCCCCACTCCAGGGCTAGGTCTCTCCTCAGAGACCTGGAGGCTCAGACAGCCATACAGACATGTGGAGACACACACACAGACTCTCTCTCTCACACACACAGGACATATAAACACCCCTGACAGCCTTACAACTAGCCCCAAGACAGACCAGCCTTCAAATGAGCCCCTGAACCTCCCTCCCTGTCTTCATAGGCAACGGTACTGAAAGTGGGCCTGGTTCCCACCTGACACCTGTGGAGCCTGAAAACTAGCCAGGGACTGCCTAGCCAATGAAGGTCACTGTCCCAGCAGGCAGTGTGGCAGGCACAAGATTGAGAGTAAACACTGGGTAGCAAGGCCCAGCATGCCCTGGCCACGTGGCAAGCCAGGGCAGCTGCCAGCCCAGAGCACCCAGGGCCAGCACCCTTCGGCTTTGGCCAGCCGTCAGAGGGCGCCACCCAGGCCATATCATGAAGGATCCTTATAGTGAGTTTGCCCTGATCGCTCAGCCAAGATGCCAGAGCAGAAGCTCTGCAGCCCCCACCCACAACATGCCCTGCTGGCTCCTCTACTCCTCCAGTTCTGTTCCCTGGCCCTTCTCATCTCCCCTGGCTCTGGACACAGGCCTGCCATCTGGCTAATATGAAGCTCTGAATTCCCCAACCTCAGGAATGGTCCTATGGTCTGAATGTGTCCCTCAAAATCTGATTAGGATCTGAAATCCTAACCCCCAGTGACAGTATTAGGTGATGGGGCATTGGGAGGTGATCAGATCAGTGGGTTCAGTGCCTTCATGGACCAGGCCTGCAGGAGCCTGTCTGCAGTCTTCCAGCACCTTCACCCCAGATGTCCCAGCCCTAGGAGCTGTGAGCAATAAACCTGTTCATAAGTTACCCAGCCTAGGGCACTTCACTATAGCAGCCCCAACAGACATGGACAGATGGCCACTTCATCCTTCCTGGAATCACCTGTCTACCACCTCCTGACCACTAGGACACCCCACTTGGAAGGCTGTCCAAACGTACTTCTCACCTCCACACTCAGCAAGCACCCATAGCTCAGACCTGACAGGGCCCCAGCAACACTGCAGTTGCCCCACTTGTGTCCTTCTCAGCGCCAGCCCCCACCAGGCCCGCTGCACCAACAACTGCTGCCTCGCAGACCCAGTTCCACTAAGCTAAGACTAGATGCTACCCTCCCAGCCACAACACGCAGCACCCACTGCAAGAACCACCACACAAGCACTGGTCTGTTCTGTTTCAGCAGTCCTCCCCTCAGAGACCTAGCTATTTGGTCACAGCCATCTCCTGAGCATGTGGGAGACAGCTGGATAGACAGTGGCCTAAGGCTATCCCTTCCACCCACCCCAGAAGGTGCTGGAGGAGAAGGCTCAGCAGCCCGAACAGAGGGGCACAGTCAGGCCAGAACATATCTGACCTGAGCCAGGATGACTATGTCTACTTACTGTGCAGGTAGTCAGCCAAGTCCCCACCGTTGCAGTACTGAAGAAGACCAGAGACATAAGTCAGTCATGGCTAGAGCCTGGAGACAACCTC
The DNA here is from genome assembly GCA_963574655.1 of Perodicticus potto. Lineage (NCBI taxonomy): Eukaryota > Metazoa > Chordata > Mammalia > Primates > Lorisidae > Perodicticus > Perodicticus potto. The sequence continues at coordinate 6,348 of CAUYRH010124591.1, read as the reverse complement.
CCAGCCCCATCTGTCTCCCTACTCCCACACCTAATGCTGCTCCTGGGTCCCTGAGCACCCCAGGCACATGTTCCCAGCCATGCCCCACCAAGTCTCCCCAAGTCCAGCTATGGCCATTAGCCCAAGGATACAGGGACAGCATGGCTACCCACCCACCCTGGCCCTAGGCAACCAGAGGCTACCCTACTCCAGGTGTGTCCAGACTGGTCCTTCCAGCAGGCCCTCCACGGCACTCACCTCCATGACCAGGTAAACGGAATTGGCCATCTCCTATAAGACAAACAAGAGGTGTAACAGGTGGGAGGAAGCACCACCTGAGACTCAAAGTGTCCTCAACACATTGCTGGGCTCTCAGGCTATCAGCAGAGCTGACATGGCCAGGCCTGGGGGCCCTGCTGCACCAGAGCTTAGCTAGCCAATGGCCAGAGTCAAGACTGCCTGTAGCCCATGTGCGCTCTGGAGTAGGTGCCTGTTGTGGTCATGGAGGTCTCTGTCATGACTGGGTAAAGGCTTTTGGCCTGCGGTTAACAAGGCTCAGCTTGCTATCCCCACCCAGCGGGAAGGGTTGAGCCAGAAGTACAAGCCAGCCATGATCCTCAGACCCAGAGACTGCCTAGCTCCTGACTCCAGAATTGAGACACTGACAGATTATAGGCTGGTGCTGCCAGGCTAAGAGGCTCTGAGGCATCCCACTCCCTCCCCAGCCTGGCCTGCTGGGGGCTCAAGCCACCACCTCCAGGGTCTGATTCCCCCTCCAACGAGGGGCACATGCGGGGCACAGCCAGCTCCTCCTCAGAATGGCCCGTATGCAGACCTCTGCCAGGAGTGCCACCCACATCCTCCCTCTCTGTCCCTATGAAATGGAGAAAGCCACTGGCAAAAGCCCACCATGCCTTCCCTGACAGCCAGCAAGCAGCTTGCTCCCTCCCACAGCACCCCCAGCAATGTCCTAACACCTAGTGAGGGACAGCCTTGCCAGCCTAAGAATGAGGCCTTCACGCATGGGAGCGAGACCCCCACAAACAGGCAGACAGCAGCAGAAGGAAGCCCCTCCCCAGACCTGATCCCTCACCCACACAGCCCATGTGCAGCGTACACTCAGGGCTGCCCCATGGCAGTTCTAACTGATACCCCAAGATGCTAGGGGATGCAGGTGGCTGTGCAACCAGCCCCAAAGCAAGGGAGCTCTGACTATCAGACACCCCCCACCTCCCAAACCTGCTGTCAACACCCAGGGACATGCAATGTCCCTACCCTGGCAGGACCAAGGCGGAGGCTCAGGCCTAGGGGTAGGGAGACAGACACATGATGCTGGGTGATGTACCTGGGAATGCAAGAGGCCCCCACACTCAGAGGTGTGTCAGCAGAGGAGTTGTGGGCCAGGTCAAGGACACTGAGGGGCAAGCTGAGGAGGGCAACTCTCTGGGTGGCTGAGACTGATGTGCATGCGGCCCCTCTAACACTGCATGGCCAAAGGGGCACTCTGAAGTCCCAGGTGTGGCCTGGGGGACCTGCCCACAAGCAGGTCCTGCCAGGCTCACTGCCTCCCTCAGGTGGAAGCATGCCTGGGACCGAGTTTCAGCCACCTCCTGCCCATACCTCCCAGGCCAGCTGCAGGGAGAGGGGCTGGTTGCACAGGGGCTGGGGCAGGTCCCCACCTACCATGGGCTGCAGGGAGAAGGATGGGACCCAGAAATAGCTACAGAGACATAACACCCACTCCCTGCTCTGCACCTGCCCCCCTCCTCCTTGCGACCCCTCCAGTGAGTCTGTGAAGTGCCCCAAGCCTCTCCCTCCCTCTCATCTGCCCTGGGTCACCCTGCCAGCCTGGAGGCAGTGCTTGCAGATCCACTCCCTGGGGTGTGACCCTCATGCCAGAGCCCCAGTCCCCCTCAGCAAAACCAGGACCCACAGGGAAGAGGGACAAAGATGGAAGGGTCTTGGGGGAAATTCAAGAGTGAGCAGGGTGGGGGCAGTGCAAGGCATAAACCAAAGCCTCCACTGTCCCAGGAGACTACCCCCCAGCATCATAGACAATAAAGTGCCCACTGCCACTGCCCCAGGGCCATGGGCCCTACCATGAAGCTCCCCCTCCTGCTGTCTCTGGGGCAGCTGCCTCTGCACAGCCACACCACACTCCCCTGAGCCAGAACACTCCACGCTCCCTGAGGCCAAGTTCACAAATGCCACCCCCTCCAAACCTGCATTCCTGGAGCCCAGGTGGGTGCCACCTCCTGGGAGGGGGCAGACCCTTGGTAGGCACATGGCAGACTGGGTTGCAGGGTACCAGCAACCTAGCCTTCTTGGCACTCCTGCTCGAGTCAGTCTCTTAGCACAGACCATGCCTATCTCTTATCCTGGGCTGGGTTCAGCCTCCCCCAAGAAAGTCCACCTGGGCACAGGATACAGGATCAGAAGGGCTGGGTCATCCACCTCCCCTCACAGCATCAGGGCCTTGGTGCCATCGAACAGCCTTCTGGAAGCTCCTCTGGCTGTACCAACCAGGGCCTGGCTACAGATGAGAAGAGGCTACCTTCACTGGGCAGAGACAGGGCCACCCTAGGATGTGTACCCACTCCATCTCTGCCTTGCTAATACCTCTTCCACCTCTGCACCTGCTAACAGGTGGCTGCATCGCCTGCCCAGAAAGCCCAGCAAGCTGCCTCCAGCCCTGGCAAAGACCAGAAGAGATAGTGGGACCAAAGCAAGGCCAGCACCAGTGGCAGGTGACCCAAGAAAGAGGCAAGCCTCAGCCGCCCACGAGCCCCTGTCCTCCCTTCTACCTGTGGCCACCTCAGCCTCCCTGTGAGGCCCCCAGCCTTCTCCAAGGAAGAGCTCAGGTCTCTCTCTGAGGCCTGTGGGGGTCCAAGGGTCAGACTACAGACTCAGTGGTCACAGCCAGGCTGCTCCTGCCCAGCCCTCACACAATCAGAACCCAGACAGGGCATCAGGCTCCTTCCACTTCTCCACCTCTATGCAGCTAAATTTGGTTTTCACAAGCTCCCTTGGGGAGCAAGGCTGGGCAGGCTCCAGGCACTGAGCCACCTCCTGGTAAGGAGAGCTTGGCTCTGCGGGGTAGGTTTAGGGGAGTTCATCACACCATAGCACACATGGCTGCAAGGGGGGGAACTCAGGTCCTAACAGCCAGCACCCCCACCCTTGGAGACAGGCCCCATTTCGTGGCCTTAAAGGGAGGGATGGGGCAAAGAAGTCAGCACACAGCTGGCCACAGGGCAGAGCTGGGCCCAGACCAAACCAACTCCTGGCCACTCCATGGGGCTAACCCCCAAGGGAGGGAATGACTGACTTGAGGTTTACAACAAAGCAAAACCTTTACAAAGAGAGAACAAAATCCACACCTTCTCTATCTTTGGATGGTAAGTCTGAGGGTCCTGGGGACAAAGCTGGCACCAGCAAGCCGACCTGCTGCCCCCTATGTGCATGCACACAGCTGGCACCAGAGCCAGGAATCCCAGGCAGCAGGGCACGGGCGTCTGGGCACGTAGGAGGCTGCCCCACCCCGGGGCAGTAAGGTGCTTTACTTAATAGGATCCAGCTCCCCACCCTCAGCCAGCCCTACTCCTGTCTGGTGATCCTGGGCTGGGCCTGGTGGGCAGGCGCTGACCTAGTTAACTCCTCCAGGGCTGTCTTTCTTGGCTCTAGAAGGTAGCAAAAGCCATAGTCATAGCCCAGACAGAACGGCTCCCCATACCCAGGCTGGATTCTATTGGACAACTCCCAAAAGGGAAAGGCTGCAGGACCCACCCTGAGCAGGAAGACCCACCCTCCCGTCTGGGCAGCCACCTTCAGCCACCCATTGTGTGCTGGCTCCGAGACCTCACCAGCCCCCCTTCCCTGACCTGAGGATCTAGACTATCTGTGCACTCAGCAGCAGGAGTCTGAGGCAGGTCCCTGGGGCCAGCACTACTCACCATTGGGAGCGGAGCCCCTGGACCTTCCAAGAGCATGAGGCTGCTTGGGAAAAGGGAACACATCCAGTGCAGGGGGAATGTGTGTGGAGGAACCCCTCAGGGAGGTACAAAACACCTCCAAAGACCCACCCTACCTGTTCACAGTTCTGTCCTTCAGCCCAGCCAAGCACCCCCTCCATCCAGGGAGGGATACTTATGCCAGGGAACAGTTCCACCATGGGACACCAACACCAGCAATGAACAGGCAACACCTACCACACAGGGAAAAACAGCCGCAAACGTAAGCCTGCTTGAGATTCCACTGCTAGGCTTAAAGACAAGTAAATGAGGCTGTGGGTGTCAAGAGCAGGCTCAGATAGAAACAGAAAAGAGCAGGGAGAGAATGACTACAAGGTGAGGGGGCTGGGCTCCCTTGGATGGGAGAGAATCCATCAATCAGAGGACGCAGGATGCACTCCACCCCACAGATGCCTGCTCCAGTAAGATGGGCACTTCCCCACCTATGTTTTGTACTTTCCAATATGTTAATTTTATTCTATGATTTAAAAAGTTAAAAAAAAAAACCCAAAGATTAATAAAACAACACATGCAAACACACAACTTTGCAGACAACTTCCAGGTCTGCCCCTGCTTGGAAGCCTGGTACCAACAGCTTTCAATGCAGCCTGCACTCTGCCCCTAGGCAGGCAGAGATCATTTCAGCTCTGGTCTGGCAGCCCCCACCCTCTGGGGAGTCACAGCCCAGTCAAAGTATCCCCATTACCTCCAGGCCAAGGCAGGTGCTGCCCTGAAGAAGCCAATAGTGAGTGCAGGCCCTTGACTTGGGTCCCCACCAGCACATGGCCCATAGTGGCCTCAGAGGAGCCATATCTAGGAAGCCCAGCAAGGCCTGTGGCTGCAGGGAACTGATTGGATGGCATGCTGGCCTGGAGAGGGGGTCACTACCAACAGGGGTGGCCATTACCCCTCCTCCTAGGGCACACTGGGCTAGGACTGGGCCTGGATCCCAAGTCTCACACCCTAATCATCCCAGTGGTGGCCAGTCTCCTGGTGGAAGAACAAGTCCAGACACTGCACACTCCACCCTCAGCATGGAGACCAGGTGTGCTAGGTGCTTCCCATGGCTCTGGTGGGCTCAGAAAAGAACATTACCCAAGCGACCCACTTTCCAGGCACTCACACTAGCCTGATAAATCTTACCATTTTGTACGGCCTAAAAAAAATCTAAGCAGGGCAGCGCCTGTGGCTCAAAGGAGTAGGGCGCCAACCCCATAAGCCGGAGGTGGTGGGTTCAAACCCAGCCCCGGTCAAAAAAAAAAAAACCTATGTAAACTAAATCTAACTCAACAATATAAGTAACAATCTCAAGACATACAAACAATATTCTAACACACAACTCTGCAAGCAATTTCCAGAACTATCTGGACCCTGCTTTGGAGCCTGGTACCAACAAGTTTCAAGACAGCCTACATCCTGCCCCCACTCAAGCTGCAGGTAGAACAAACAACATGGGAGAAAATATCTGCAACCTCACAAAGGGGCTGCCTTCCTTAATATATAAAGAGCTTCCACAAATCAGTAACATTCGTGTAGCAGTTATTAAGTGACAGGCATAGTTCTAAACACTTAACATACTATAGTTGTCATCACAACCACTACAGTTCTGTTTTTGGCTTTTTTCCCCAGATACAGGGTCTCCGTATGTTACTGAGGTCAGACTTGAGCTCCTGGGCTCAAGTAATCCTCCTGTCTCAGCCTCCCTGAGTAGCCAGTACTATAGACAGGTGCCACCACACCCAGCCTCCATTATAGTTCTTCATAAGTAAGAAAACTAAGGTTCCAAGGCTGGGACCAGTGGCTGACCCCTATGCTGTAATCCTAGCCCTCTGGGAGCTAAGGCAGGTGGATTGCCTGAGCTCACGGGTTCAAGACCAACCTGAGGAAGAGCAAGATCCTGTCTCTAAAAATAGTCGGTCATTGTGGTGGGTACCTGTAGTCCCAGCTACTTGGGAGGCTGAGGCAAGAGAATCACTTGAGCCCAAGAGATTGCTGTGAGCAATTGTAGGTTGCTGTGAGCTGTGACACCACGGCAGTCTACTGAGAGCAACAAAGTGAGACTATGTCTCAAAAAAAAAGGGGGGGGGCTCGGGGCCTGTGGCTCAACGGGCTAAGACGCCAGCCACATACACCTGAGCTGGCGGGTTCGAATCCAGCCCGGGCCTGCCAAACAACAATGATGGCTGCAACCAAAAAAAAATGGCCGGGTGTTGTGGAGGGCGCCTGTAGTCCCAGCTACTTGGGAGGTGGAGGCAGGAGACTCGCTTGAGCCCAGGAATTGGAGGTTGCTGTGAGCTGTGATGCCACAGCACTCTATTCAGGGTGACAGCTTGAGGCTCTGTCAAAAAAAAAAAAAGGC
>CAUYRH010124590.1:0-13171 GCA_963574655.1 Perodicticus potto | reverse complement strand
AATGCAATACGACATAGCAATAACGATGCGTGACATTCGGTTGTATACAGTCCAGGTAGGTCTTTAAAATACAGTCCTGCCTTCTCTCCAAAAGGAACGTACTAGCCTGCGTTCCCACCAGCAGTGCAGAAGTGCTCCCTTTTCTCCACATCCACGCCATATTCTCCTGAGTAAAATGTCTCAAGAATGGAGGAAAAAGTTTCCAATGTACTCAGTACTTCTATGAAACCTACTTCTATTTACTCACACTTTCCTACGAAAGATAGAACACAACTATATCCCAGGATGAAGAAGAGAAATGGAGTGGGAAGGGAGGGGAGGGGGGAGGTTTGACAGAGGGAGGGTAAAAGGCGGGACCCCACCTATGCAGCATATGACAAGGGTACAAGTCAAATCTGTCAAGTGTAGAACAGAGATGTTTTGGTACAATAATCAAGTAAATGAGGTGAAAGCTATGTTGATTGGTTTGATCTAACCACGTCAGACTGGATAAAAAAAAATCAGCACATTGTACTCCACATATGCATGAATGTATTAACGATCTATCTGTAGTTGACTTAATTAAAAAAAAATACAAATTAAAAAAATGATAAAATAAAATATATTCCTGAGGAAAAATAAACCAGACATGAAAGAATTCACACTTTGTGATTTCTCCGCAAAAGTGTCATCATTTATGCGCGAACACATGCATAATAATTTTAAACAAAGGGAACGTGCGATCAGATAGTAAAGAATGTGGCATTTGGGGAGACTGCTCTGCACACCCCTCCTTTTTCTAATAATGCCACAAAAAACAATTCTATTCAACCTTCCTCAGTCCATAATAAACAAAAACCAAGCCAAATCAATATATTCTCAACTCTACTATACTTTCCTTCACTCTATTTGTTTCTAATTTGCCAGATAGTTTCTCTAGATTTGGACTGGTCGATTTGATATCTCGTTTTAGATTTCATGATGTTCGTCAACCTCATTTCATTACAAATTTAAAAACTGAGTCACAAAACTTCTCTTTCCATTATTAAAGGGACATGGAAAATATATCTACATAGCTTTTCCTCTTAGCATTTTAATAATGAAGCTGTCTTCTTTGGAGAGATTGGTGTTACATTAATGCTAAATTTAAAGTTAACACTTACTAAAGCTTAAAACTTATATCATGGAGGATAAATTTGGTCGCAAATAACAAAAACCCTCATTAAAACTAGCTTCAACATTGAGGCTTGATTTATTATCTCTCCTAACACGATGTGTAGACATAGGCAGTCCGAAAGCCGGGCTGGTTCATCTGTCTGTTCTGTACCCCTCAGCGTATCAGCTTTGTTCTCAGGGTTGTCACCTCCTGGCTGCCGGGTGGCCACCAGCATCCCAGGTGTCACATTTGGGTGCAAAAAACCCAGAGGAAGAAGATGTTATTTCTTTCTGCTGAAGATCATTTTTTTTCCTCAAGTGTTCCCCAGCAAATTTTATTCTCATTAGTCAGAATTACTTCATGTCTGTGCCTAAACCAAATCACTAATAATATAAATGAGATTATAAATTAGCTTTCGTGTACCAAGATTTGGCTCTGCCATAGAGAATCCCCTTGTCTGAGAGGTGAATTCTTAAACAAATGCATAATTCTGCTGAGAAGGAAAAATGAGTCAGACACAAATGAATATGTCTTTAAAAAAGCAATAGGATATTATTTTAGTACAGTATCTCACATCAGTTTCTTTCTTTTCTTTTCTTTTGTAGAGACAGAGTCTCACTTTATTGCCCTCGGTAGAGTGCTGTGACATCACAGTTCACAGCAAACTCCAGCTCCTGGGCTCAGGCAATTCTCTTGCCTCAGCCTCCCGAGTAGCTGGGACTACAGGTGCCCGCCACAACGCTCAGCTATTTTCTTGTTGTAGTTCAGCCGGGTCTGGGTTTGAACCCACCACCCTCAGTATATGGGGCCAGCACCCTACTCACTGAGCCACAGGTGCCGCCCGACACATCAGTTTCTTATTTGCTTTGTTTCTGTTACTTCTTTTGCCCCCATTCAAATCCACAGACTTTATTATCACGAGGGTCCTCAAACATTGCAATCTCTCTTCTCTGGACCTCTGCACTCGGTTCTTAGCTGGTCTTTCTGTCTCCACTGTTAATTCCCACAGCCTGTTTCCCACACTGTAGATGATGTGTTATTTTGCGCTTGCGTGTGTTCATGTGTGCAAATCTGATTACATCACTTCTGTGCGTCATTCTTCTTTGTTTATTTTTATCGTGCTAAGTATACTTAATGTACGTAACATGGGACCAACCTACCCTCTGAAGTGTTTAAGTGCGGAATACAGTGTTGCTAACTTTCTGTTCAATGAGTATGAAGTTCAGTTATGCAAGATGAATATATTATAGATATTTGCTATACAACGTGCTGAAATCTTAAATAGTAATTTGGGTCACTCTCATGCCTGTTCCAGCCATACCAATTTTTGTTTTCTTTTCTCCTTGAACATGACCAGTTCTCTTATCTCTCTGCCTCAAGGGTTTTCCACATTTTCTTCTGTTCCTGCAAAACTCCTCCTGCCTGAGAGCTCAATTCTAGCATCACTTCTGCAGAGAACCTTCTCTGAGTCTCCATTCCAGATGTAGCCTCAACTCCAACATAGATCCTTACAGCAATTTGCTTCAGTAAAGCTTAGGTTTAGCTATATCCAAGAAAAAAATGAAATAAGAGCTACTTAAACAAAACAGAGGTTTTTTTTTTTTTTTTTTTTTTTTTTTTTTACCTCTTATATAAAAGAAGTGAGATCAGGGCAGCTCTATAATCAAGGACCCAGGCGCCTTCTGTATGGTCAGCCTCATCACATGACATTCACCTGCAAGTTCAACCCAGTATCCCTAGGCAGTCACTGCTGATCTAGCCCCCGCCCCTATTCCATGCAGAAAGCGGAAGAAGAGCTAAACAGCCTCTTAGCCTAAATCCTTCACCTTGGCAGCCATCCCTTTCTGCAGGGAATTCTGAATAATCCGTCTCCATAAACTTTATGTAGACGAGGACTTGTTATTTAGGAAGAAGGAGTGGAATAGAGGATAGACAACTAGCAAGCTTTGCCATGCAAATCTCACTATTCATATTTAATTTTTTTTTTTTTTTTGTAGAGACAGAGTCTCACTTTATCATCCTCGGTAGAGTGCCATGGCGTCACACAGCTCACAGCAACCTCCAACTCCTGGGCTCAGGCGATTTTTTTGCCTCCCGAGTAGCTAGGACTACAGGCACCCGCCACAATGCCCAGCTATTTTTCTGTTTTGCAGTTCGGCCGAGGTTGGGTTTGAACCCACCACCTTCGTTATATGGGGCTGGCGCCCTACTCGATGAACCACAGGCGGCACCCCCCTATATTTAAATGTTTATGTACTTAATGTTTGTTTCCCCCTTCATGGCACAGCTCACAGAGGGGCAGCAATCATGTCATTTTTTTAATCAGCTCTTACCATATTACTTTACTTGTGGGAGATAATAAATTATTTGTTGCCGGAATGAATTTATCTACTATATAATATTAAACTGTCCTCAATATCAACTTGGACGTTCCTGTAATTTGCATCAGAGAAAGCCACTTGTTGAATGGTTCTGAAAAGTGAATGCTATGGCCCACTTGAGATTTAGCCAATGCTGATATGAACATGTTTCTCCCTTTAATAAAAGACTCCGGCAGGAAATTTATGTGGACACTTCATAGCTCAACGGTAATGCATTCAGACTTCCCAGCCACTATAAAGTACTTGACCCACCCTCAACTACTGTGGCATCCAAGGTTATCTTACATTAATATTCATACTGCGTTTCAAGGAAGACATTTTGCTAAGTTTAGAACATGCAATAATTCATGAGCTAAAAACATTTTTTTTTAAATTAAGCACTAAACTTTGTGGACCCAGTTCATTTACTTTTGGCAGGATGCAGCTTCCAAAAGAACAGCTTAAATAGCTGTTTATAAAGCCTCTGAGGGATCCCAGGACAGAAGATGTGTCCAAGAAAGAAAACGTCCCAGGCGTGATCTGATGATCTAACTGTTAAAGAATCAGATGTGTAATAACAGATGTTCTTCCCTCCAAATGCCATTTTAACACCAGATGGAAAAATAATATGAGGCAAGTATATTCTTCAATTTAACAAATTTCAGGTCCGGTTGGGAAGTATGTGGGTGAAGATAGGTTCAAAATGCTAGTCAGGGATCTTTTCAAAAAAACAGAATCATAATGTCATATGCACGGCCTTCCGCTAGGGACTAGGCAGCTCAGGGGAGCAAGATGTCAACATTATTCTAGCCCAAAATGATTTCTTGGCTTTCATTTATGAAAATCGTATGCTGACTAAAGAGACCCTGAAGGTCACCACCCAAATACTTAGGAAGAAGAAGGGCTGACAAGTGAAATGGTGCGCCGTCTTCCAGCATGCAACTTAAATTTCCCATCCTCAAATCCTTTAGCCATCTTGGGCGATGAAAAGAGAAGGCTCACAAGGCAGAGTCTGAAACAGGAATTTTGAGGAGAAAGAAGGAACAAAATGATGCAAAATAAACTTAGTGAACACCCTCCCTGCAAAACTGCGTTCGGCAAGTATGGTAGATGTGTGCTCTCTAGATATCAGGCACAGTGGGGTGTAACACAGACCTGGTTCCCACCCTCCCGACTTTCTACACATGTGTTCAGAGGTAAAGAGCGTTAGAGAAGAGGAGAGCTCAGAACTACACGATCTGCAGATGACACATCATTAGAGCTGCACATTTAAAACAAGAGAATGATGATAATAGTGATGATAATGACAAAACAACTTCTAATTAATTGCCAGTGGAAACTGCTTACTTATTGCCTTGCAAGGGTGGATTTGAAAACTAAACACTTCATTTGTTAAATAGCCTAAGACTCTCTCACATAAATACATGCACAAGCGTTAAGTATGTTAGTTAATATACTATTTTCACAAATGAAAGCAAAGAAACCACTTTGGGGTAGAATAATGTTGATAATAAGATGCTTGTTAACATTGGGCTATGTCAGAGGGATTCTGTTAATTCCAGTTAATTATGTTATTTCGGTCACCAAGTAAAAGACAGTGGATCAGCACACTGGGACCATAGTTCAGCACACTGGGAGCATGGGTCATCATGCTGGGGACACGGGTCATCAGGCTGGGGGCATGGGTCAGCAAACTAGGGGCATGGGTCAGCATGCTGGGAGCACAGGTCAGCACGCTGGGGGCATGGGTCAGTATGCTGGGAGCATGGGTCAGCACGCTGGGAGCACAGGTCAGCATGCTGGGAGCACGGGTCAGTATGCTGGGAGCACAGGTTGGCATGCTGGGAGCACAAGTCAGCATTCTGGGAGCACAGGTCAGTATGCTGGGAGCACGGGTCGGCATGCTGGGAGCACAGGTCAGCATGCTGCGAGCACGTGTCAGTATGCTGGGAGCACGGGTCAGAATGCTGGGAGCACTCGTCAGAATGCTGGGAGCACGGGTCAGAAGTCTGGTAGCACAGGTAAGCTGGGAGGTCAGGGCAGCATGCTGGGAGCACAGGTCAGCATGCTGGGAGCACGGGTCAGCATGCTGGGAGCACGGGTCAGCACGCTGGGAGCATGGGTCAGCATGCTGGGAGCACAGATCAGGATGCTGGGGGCACGGGTCAGCACCCTGGGAGCATGGGTCAGCACGCTGGGAGCACGGGTCAGCACCCTGGGAGCACGGGTCAGCATGCTGGGAGCACGCATCAGCAAGCCCACAGAGATGCTGGGAAGGAGGAGGCTCCTTTGTTCCATGCAGGTATTTCTGACATCGTCTAACTTGCTTTATTTCCTGTTGACAGAAGCTGCTATATTTTACCACTTTATTAAAATCATAAAAAGAGCAATTTTATGTGCTCCTTGGGTTTTTTTCCATCCGAAAGTCAAGTTGGACCCCAGGTTGTTCCATAAGAGGGTCTATAAGAACTGTGCTTGTCTCACGGGATGCTGTATTTTCAGAGGATGATGTCCAGTCCCACCCCCTAGGTCAAGGTAAGTCGTAACATCCATCACCCACACAGTTACCCAGCAGAAGACCAGAATACTGCTGCTTTTTGTTTTTCAGATGAATCAGTGGGCAGCAGGATACGTCTGGAGTGGAGCAACCTAATACTACGAGTGGGTCAGGTGGGAGGCTCAGGTTTGATGCTGACAATTTGGGGAAAATCACAAGTTCTTGCCTAGAAATGGTTGGAATAATTTCAACTTTTATGGAAAGAAGGATTAAAAGACACTAAACACAACACATGTTACAAATAAATTTTCATTTTCTAATGAAACAAGAAGAATGTAAAGAAACCTTTGGCTCGACCTTCCAGTTTTTAGAATCCACTACACAGAACAGAATTGACATCTTGAATGGAAAGACGCAGACCTCTTGGCTCCCCAGGCCTCCTCCTTGTCAGCACTTAGGTACTTCTTGCAGTAACTCTAAACACCACTTTTAGTAACAGGGTTGGCTGAGGGCATGGAAGACCCTTTCTTTGATGGGAATAATTTGTTTCACAATTAGTTGATATATTTTCTGAGAGTCCCTCAAGCTGAATGTGACCCATCCTTTCAATAAATATTTTGGTCTACAATACTCACATCTTCTGAAAAAGTCCATCAGACCAGCGTACTTTTAAATCAAGGTTTATTATTTCTCTTGTATTTACCAGACAGTCATATCCAACTGACATTTTTTTCTGAATTATCAGGAAAACAGATTTTGAGACTTGCAGACACCATTTCAGAGCCGTCATTCTAGAATGAAGAATGTTTGCTTTTCTATATACTTGCATAGAGAAAAAAAGATCTTGCTAAGAAAAGGAAACCCAGGGTAGCCCTTGTGATTGAAAATTGCAAGAACTTTTAATCCACAGTAAATTTTATATATATCAAGCTAAAAACCCTAAGATGCGTTCAGTCAAAGTTAAGAAAAGCCTGAGTCTCAACTCTTTTGATTACAGCCTTTATTTTTGGTGCTAATATCTAGAAAGAATAATTTGTTTAGAGTAACCTGAGTAGAGCTTAATTATTAAATAAGCAAACTATACAACACATTATTTTTCTTCCTGATAAATTCCAGTCATTAGAATACCTGACTGGTAAAATTAATAGCCACGATTTGCATAATTTTTGTTAAGTATCTCTTTAGGCAAAGTTAGTCATGGGCATGAAATCCAGGTTAAGTGAGGGCACTGTGTTTGAAAGTGACTCACAGTTTGACAGCAAAAGTAAAGGAAAACAAAATTTTACCAAGTAAAACAAAATTTTCAAAGCTCACCTGTGCTGAAGAGATTTAGTATAAGTAAATTAAAGAGCACTAATCCTGGAGATGGTGGGTAGATCGCTCCTCACTGGGAAAGGTAGACTTACTGGAGAATAGAACTGGATTTTTTTTTATTAAATCATAGCTGTGTACATTAATGCAATCATGGGGTACAATGGCTGGTTTTATATACAATTTGAAATATTTTCATTGAACTGGTTAACATAGCCTTCATGGCATTTTCTTACTTATTGTGTTCAGACATTTACATTCTGCATTTAGTAAGTTTCACCTGTAAAACTGGATTTTTTAAATTAAAATTTGTATTCAGATAATTGTAGCTTCATATGTAGTTATAAAAATAATAATGCAGAAAGATTCCTCACACACTTTCCTACTTTTCTCCAATGACAGTACTTTGCAAAAGTATAGTATAATATCACAACCACAGTATTAACATTGATACGATCACTGATTTTATTCAAAATCCCTCAGTTTTCACTGTACTCGTGTATGTATTAATTTTTACAGCATTACCACTTGTGTGTAATTTAAGATATCCACTACCAATTTAAAGACACTGAACATGGTGGGCACAGTGGCCCACAGCCTGTAATCCCAGCACTTTGGAAGGCCAAAGTTGGAGGCTCTCTGAAGCCAGGAGTGTGAGGCTAGCCTGCACAACATAGCAAGACCCTATCTCTGCAAAAAATAAACCACATGAACAGTTTTCGCAGCACAGAATCCCTCCTATTGCCATTTAATACTCACCCATGCCCTGTCCTCCCATCCATAAAACCTGTCAATGACTAATCTGTCTTCTACTTCTAAAATGCTATCATTCTAAAATGTTATAGAAATGAAATCATACATATGCGATCTTTTGAGATTGAGGGTTTTTTTTTTAATATACTTTGCATAATTCCCAGAGGTTCCTTCAAGGTAGGTTCTGTTGTGTGTGCCAGGGGCTCATTCCTTTAAATTGCTCAGCACTGGTCTATGGTGTGGCTACACCACAGTTGTTCCACCTGTTGAAAGAACGTTAGTCTGATCCTGCATTTTGACTATCACAAAAAAGATGCTATGAATATTCTTGTACAGATATTTCTGTGAGCATTGTTTTTCATTTGTGGAATAAATGTCTGAGAATGCAATACTTATGCCATATGGTAATTGCACGCTTAGTTTTATAAGAGAATTGGATTTTTTAACTTATACAAAGGGCATTGTGTTTCTAAGTTTAGTTATAATGGACAAAGAAAACCCCTTGGTGACCTTCCTTTCAGCAAGTTATATTCAGGAAGTAATGAAGATCACAAACTTTTCTACGAATTTAGTGGAAGTTATAGACGATCTCTTCAGCAAAAATTCAAAAAAAAAATCATCCTAATTATCTAGTTTTACTAAATCTGTACAAAACATAACTTTTCTTATATTAATCCTTTTTTTAAATGAAACATTAACACATAGAAACCTGAGGCACAGAGAAACCAAGCACCCAAAACAGACCTCATTTGCAACCAATCCAGTGCTGTCTTTACATGTTAGTGATCTTCACTGAGATATGTTTGATATACCATAAACTTTACCCAATTAAAGTATGTAGTTCAGTGTTCTGGAATGTTCTGAGTTGTACCCCATCACTAGAAGCTACTTTTAGAGCATTTTTGACACTCCAGAAAGACACCCTGCGCACACCAGCTTTCAGAAGGACCCTCCCACTGACCTTTTCCAGCCCCTCAACTCCAGCTTCAGGCCGCACCTCCTCTGTTTTCTGTCCCTATGAATGTGCCTACTCTGGACATTTTACACAAATGGAATCACACGACACGTGTGGCCCGTCGTCACCAGCCCTTTCACTTAACTTGTTTTCAAGGTTCATCCGCGCGTGGCGTGTATCAATGCTTTTTACTGCTAAACACTGTTCTGATGTAGAATTGCACCACATTGTATCTGCCCATAATTACTGACCATTTTGGTTGTTTCTACTCTTAGGCTATTGTGAATAATTCTTCTATTAACTTATACATGGGTTTTTGGATGGATATAGTTATTGTTTATTTTGGGTGTATACCCAATAGCAGAATTGCCATGTTATATGGTAAGTCTATGTTTAGCATTTCAAGAAAATTCCAAACTGCTTTTCATAGCAGTTATTTTTCACTTTCCTGAGAAATGTATGACATTTTAATTTCTTCACATTGTTGCAAACACTTTATATATATATATATAGAGAGAGAGAGAGGTGTGTGTGTGTATATTAAATATATATAACAGTGTGAAAACTGTTCATTCGATTTATTATATATGTGTATATATGATATGTATGATATAATATATATGTTATATATAACATATTACATATTATAACATATAATTATGTTATATATTATATATAACATATATTATAACATGTATGCTTATATATGTTATATGTTGTATATAACAGATAATAAATATATATAAATATTATATATAAAAAATATATAAATAATATATATAGAAATATATACAACAAAATATATAATATATATGAATAATATATATAAAAATATATACAAATATATATAATATATATGTAAATAATATATAAAATATATATAAATAACATATAAAAATTATATATGTTATATACTTATAACTTATATATAAGTATAAGTATATAACATATATAACACGTCACATGAACAGTTTTCCCACTGTTATATATATTTAAATTTAGCCACCCTAGTCGCTATGAAGTAGCATCTTACTACAGTTTAGTTTGCATTTTCCTAAAGATTATTAAGGTTGACTATCTCTTTGTGTTTTTTAATTATTTATATATCTTCTTTGGAGAAATGCATTTTCAAATCTGTTGTCTATTTTCTAACTGGATTATTCGTCATTGTGTTGTTAAGTTGCGAAAGTTCTTTATGCATTCTGAACAAAATTCTCTTGTCATATGTTTTCTCCCATTCTGCCTGTCTTTTTGCTTTCTTAGTGATTTTTTTTTTTTGATACAGCAAAGTTTCAAGGACGTCTAATTCATTTGTTTTTCTCTTGTCACTTCTGCTCTTATTGTTATATCTAATTAACCTTTGCCTAACTCAGGCCCGTGAAGATTTGTTCCTGTTTACTTCTAGGATTTTTATAGTTGTTTGTTCTTACAGTTAGATCTATTACGTATTTAAAGTTAATTTTTGTATTATATAAAGTGGGGGTTGAAGTCCATTATTTTTCGTATGTACATAATCTGATGTTCCAGTTATTTGTTTGAAGAGATTATCCTTTCTGTATTGAATTGTCCTAACAACCTTGCCAAAAACATGAATGTGTGGATTTATTTCTAGACTCTCAATTCTATTCCTTTTGGTCTATGTATCTCTTTTTTGCCAGTATGACACTGTCTTAATTACTTTATAGTAATTTTGAAACTGGGAAGTGTAAATCGTCCAACTGTTTTCTTATTTTTTTAAAATTTTTTTCAAGATTACTTTGAGTATTCTAGATCACTTGTGTTTCTTATGAATTTAGTATCGCTTGTATATTTCTGCAAACAAACCAAAAGACCCAGTTGTGTTTTTGAGAGTGATCATGTTGAGTCTATAGAGTCAACAGAATTAAGTTTCTTTGTAAGGGTCAAAGTGCTACAAAGACCTCACCCTAAACATTTCACTCTTGGCAGACATGTAGCTTCTTCTCCAGACTCGTGGCTCACAGGGGTGGCACTGAGGCAAATACCTGGCTGGCAACAAAAGCATCACGCTGCAGCTGGTCTCCACCAAATGACACTGCTAACACCAATAAGCGGCTGATCACCTCTGAAAAGGACCGGAATCCACTGTCTCTCGTTCTTCTATTTCCTTCTTTCCTGCCAAATCTTAGAACCTTTTGAAATTCCATTTAGTTTCTTAATCCTTGGACAACTTTGCAGTGTTTGGACTGTCTCTTTGAAAAGTTGTTGCACAGTCATAGAAAGCTCAGATGCAAATTTTGTAGTCAAGACACTCTTACCAAACAGCATGCTTCTCCGGAAAATTCCTTCTATAAAACAGATATGGTTTCTGACCTCACAAAGCTATAGTCTAGTTAGAAAGACATTAAATAATTATATAAGTATGTTAAAGTTAACTGAATGATTTTGAGAGTCTGTGTTATAATTAGACAGGGGAAGACGGGCAACCTTCAGCAGTATTGGTTGGAAATAAATTGGAGACATGAATAGTTATCTGGACTTAGTAACTAAAATGTTTGATGCCCGAATGGTAAGATACTCAATGTATTCTGCTTGTCTTCATTGGAAACCTAACATTGAGATTTTCATTCAATTTACATCTGAAAGAAAGCCTGAAAACTGCGCCATTTTGGATGAATGATAACCCATCATATTTTATGGTAGGAAACTATATAATAAAATCAAGGTCTCTTAGCATTCTATGAATAATCACATAATTACCCATGTAACTATGTTATTAATTTAGACCACAACACCATGACTTATGAAATTGGTTTAAAAGCAGCTAACATGTTTTTATACTACTTAATATAAAATGTAACTAGGAAGAGAGAAATCCAAATTCATCTACAGACCCTTGCTTTGTAAGTATAAGGTTCACGTTAAAAATGTGCACATTTGGACCTAAGTTCTAATGTCTGTGAGTTTTACATTATTTATTTTTTCGCTGGCATATTATTGTCACTCATCTTCCCCAGACATAGTGTGATTGGGTAATGGGCTGAGAGAATGAACTCAGCTTGTCCCCTGGGTACTCTGGTGGGACAATCTATTTAGTACCAGCATGTGAGAGGGTTGGACATGTTTCCACCTCATTTCGGAGGGAATTCTGCCCCAAGAAGGGAAAGTCTTTGAGGATTCGACTCTTTCCTGTACTCACTAGCAGGCTTAGGAATCCTGGCTCTCCCTCAGTTAAGTTCAGTGAAAGAAGGTTGCCTCCCACAGCCTTGCCGGCCACAACTCATTTAGAATGCAGCTGCTTTTCAACTGGACCCTACTCCCCAAGCTCGGTTTCATTCTTCTTCATTCCCTTTTTTAAAGTCTTTTTTCCGAGGAATTCCTTCTGTTCCATCCTCACTCCCTACAGAAGCCCGTTGGCAATCTAGCTCCTTTAAGAACTGGAAAGAATGGTTGTGGGTGGATGTTGCGGCCCTGGTGTCATCAGAGGATGAAAAGTCCCGCACAAAGCCAGACACATGAGGCTTCAGGTCAGGCCCTGCCTCGCCTTATTATCTGAGTAACCTTGGACAAATGATTTATACATTCTGAGACGAGTTTTTAATGATCAAATTTGAAATAATAATCCTGCTTTCACAAGATTGCTTTCAGGAAGATACAGAATAATAAATGTGAAGTCGTAAGGTAAGAATTCCTTGCTGAGCGGATTCCAGTTCCCTGCCATGCCCCTTCCATCAATATAAACATGAAGAAAGACACCAACTGTAGATCTGTGTTTGCTACAGATTGAATATTCGTGTCTGCTCAGAAGTTATACGTTCAGATCTCATGCTTGGTGGGATTGTGTTTGGCAGGGTAGGATCTGGGCGGGGGTGATTAGGTCATGAGGCCTCTACCACCGTGAGTGGGATTAGCGCTCTTATAGGACAATTAATGACAATTAGTGACACGGTAGGGGTGAGGGAAGGGGAGACCAGCGCGAGAACGCAGGAGGGGGGGGGGGGAAAGGAAGAGCAGAGCGAGGGAAGGAGGGAGGGGTGTGGGGTCTTGGGGCCTTGGTGTGTGCCACACCTTTTGGGGGCAAAACACGATTGTAAGAGGGACTTTACCCAATAAATGCAACCAGTGTAACATGGTTTCTTGTGCCCTCAATGAATCCCCAACAATAAAAAAAAAAAAGAAAGAAAGTCACGACCAGAAAACAA
>CAUYRH010124584.1:0-13825 GCA_963574655.1 Perodicticus potto | reverse complement strand
AGGGCATGAATGACAACATTCCCACACACATCTCCGAGACAGCTCCTATGATACAGAAGGCACATCAAAGATTTTGTTTTGTTCTTAAATTGCACTCATTTAAAACTATTTATTCAGGCTCGGCGCCTGTGGCTTAATGGGCTAAGGTGCCAGCCACGTACACCTGAGCTGGTGGGTTCGAATCCAGCCCGGGCCCGCCAAACAACAATGACGGCTACAACCAAATAATGGCCGGGCGTTGTGGTGGGCGCCTGTAGTCCCAGCTACTTGGGAGGTGGAGGCAGGAGACTCGCTCGAGCCCAGGAATTGGAGGTTGCTGTGAGCTGTGATGCCATAGCACTCTATCCAGTGTGACAGCTTGAGGCTCTGTCTCAAAAAAAAAAAAAAAAAAAAGGTTTTCATGGTGGATTTCTCTCTAGTCAGGAATCTCACCCCACCTGCACTCCAGATGGAATAAAAGCCACTTTAATTGCAAAAAAAAAAAAAAAGAAAAAAGAAAAGAAAGAAAGAAAAAGGTTTTCATGAGCTTGGCGCCTGTAGCTCAGTGAGTAGGGCACCAGCCACATGCCCTGAGGCTGGTGGGTTCAAGCCCGGCCGGGGCATGCTAAACAACAATGACAACTGGAACTAAAAAAAAGAAATAGCCGGGTGTTGTGGCAGGCACCTGTAGTCCCAGCTACTTGGGAGGCTGAGGCAAGAGAATCGCCTAAGCCCAAGAGTTTGAGGTTGCTGTGAGCAACCGGCACTCTACCAAGGGCAACGTAATGAAGACGCTGTCTGGAAAAAAACCCAAAAAAATGGTTTTCACAGAAGATAACCATGGGAAAGCATTGAAGGGTCAGTAAAGGGACTGTCACATAGTATAAGAAATTTTTAGGTTTTGTTTCTGTATTTTAAAAAATCTCCATCAAATAGTAAAACCTAAGGGTGAAAGCATGCTGACAAATAGGATGGCTATAGTTCTCGATGTCTCTCCTTATAACATACTTACTGGGTACGAAGGGGAAAAGGGAAGTGGAGAAATCTGGCAGCCATGACTAACTCCACCAGGAATGGGAAAACCCAGCACCATGTGCCTCCCACCATTGTGTATGGAGCACATAGTGTGGCTCTGGGGTACTTGTGCCAAAAAGCATGACCTTAATTAATCAATCACAGAGAAACAGAGAAACCTACGTGGAAGGATATTCTACAAAATAACTAAATAACTGGTTTGTGCTTTTCAGAAATGTCAAGAAATTTAAAAGAATGAACTAGACCTCAACGGGTCAGTATGAAAAGCTCAAAGGAACAATGGTTTTAGAATGAGACACGCGGAGATGCAAACTACACTGAGAAGGGGAAACCCTTCCTGTCGGATGAGCAGAAAATCACAATCTTATGCCGTGCTGTAGCAATGTGACTATGGAGAAAGAGGAACGCTCCTACTTTGCTGATGGGGGGCCACACTGATAATACCCCTATAAAGTTGTAACCATCAAAATTATATGTACTTTTGACCCAACCATCCTCTTCTGGACTTCTTTCCTTTTCTTTCTTTTCTTTTCCCTTTCTTTCTTTTCCTTCCTTCCTTCCTTCCTTCCTTCGTTCCTTCCTTCCTTCCTTCTTTCTTTCTTTCTTTCTTTCTTTCTTTCTTTCTTTCTTTATTTTGAGACAGAGTCTTACTATGTCACCCTTGGTAGAGTGCCATGGTGTTACAGCTCACAGCAGCCTCAAACTCTTGGGTTCAAGTGGTCCTCTTCCCTCAGCCTCCCTAGTATCTGGGACTACAGGCCCCACCACAATGCCCAGCTATTTTTTTGTTGCAGTTGTCATTGTCATTTAGCAGGCCGAGACTGGGTTCGCATCTAGCAGTCCCGGTGTGTGTGGCCAGTATCCTAACCCCTGAGCTATGGGCACTGAGCCTGGAATTCAAGTATAATATTTTACCATGTACACTATGTACACCATTTCTTTCTGTCTTTTTTTTTTTTTTTTTTTGAGACAGAATCTCACTTTGCTGCCCTCAGTAGAGTGCCTTGGGGTGGCATCACAGCTCACAGCAATCTCAAACTCTTGGTCTTAAGTGATTCTCTTGCCTCAGCCTCCAGAGTATCTGGGACTACAGGTACCCACCACAGTGCCCAGCTATTTTTAGAGATGGGTTCTCGCTCTTGCTCAGGCTGGTCTCAAACCTGTGAGCTAAGGTAATCCACCCACCTTGGCCTCCCAGAGTGCTAGGATTACCGGCATGAGCCACCATGCCTGGCCTACACTATTTCATTTTTAAAAAGGGAAACAAAGGCTCAGTGCCTGTGGCTCAACGGGCTAAGGTGCCAGCCACGTACATCTGAGCTGGCGGGTTCGAATCCAGCCCGGACCCACCAAACAACGATGGCTGCAACCAAAAAATGGCCGGGCGTTATGGCCAGCAAGGAGTCCCAGCTATTTGGGAGGCTGAGGCAAGAGACTTGCTTGAGCCCGGGAATTGGAGGTTGCTGTGAGCTGCGATGCCTTGGCACTCTATCCAGGGTGACAGCTTGAGGCTCTGTCTCAAAAAAAAAGGAAACAAAGCATGTGCTCACCCCTGAGATCCCCCACCCGAACCTCCCCAGCCTGTATCTAATGAAGGAAGGGGAAAGAAACTCTTCTCCTACCAGGTGCCATTTCTGCCCACCTTCCTTCCACTATGCCCTTGTCCCTTTGTAGTGCAGGAGTGGTGAGGACAATCAGTGCAGGGGTAAGAGCCCCAGACTTTGGGATTAAATGCCTGGATTCTAACTTGACTTCTACTCCTTATTTGTCAGCGAACTTCAGGCTAGTTTCAGCCCTATTTGGAGCCTCTCAATAGGAGTGATGAAGCAATGTGTCTCCCCAACCCACACATCCCCAAATTATTTACAAGACACAAGACACATGTGGATCTGTCTATTAGATAGGCTGTCAAAGGAACCCTGGGGACCCTTCTTGGATTAGGAACTGATGCCCTGGGCCCTAAACCCAGGTGTCATGGCCTTAGTATTTATGGCTTCAGGATAGAACTTTGCCATTTTCTCCTTGGGCCAGGTCGAACCACATCTGGATGCAGTGGCTGCTCCCTGAGCTGTAATTGCTGACCTTGGAGAAGTGACTCCAGAAGGCCTCACAAAGGGCAACTGGTGTGAGGAAGTAGGACTCAAATGTGCAGCAAGTGGTCCTGTCTGGGCACTCATTAATCCCTGGGAGAGAACACAGGACCCTCAGTTTCTGGGCCAGACCTTCTTCTCCAACTCCAACCCCCATTCCCGATATCCCCTCCCCAGCCCTCATCTGAGCTCCAGTACCAGCCCTATGCCAGTTGCTCTTGCAGGTGTAGGAGGAATGACAATCCTCCCACCAGCACTCAGTCGTCTTTGCACAGGGGCACAATCAGGACCCGCTCTCTACGCCACCCCTGCCAGCTCTGATTTACCTGGGTGGCCAGGGGAAGGAAGGCTCCTGTCAGCCAGGTATCTCAGCAGTCAGAACTTTGATGGGGGCCTGGCCTGGAGGAGGGGCAGTGTCTCCACCACCCTCAGACTATTTCCTGGACCAAGCCCTGCCTGTAAGAACCTGGTGGGCTCTGCCCTCTGCTGAGGCTCCATGGGACAGCACTGGCTCTCATACCTGCTGCCTCCAGGGCCCCAGGTTGGGTGAACGCTCATACGGACAGTTGTCCTAGATGAAGTGGCTCATGCAGGCGGGCTCCATCTTTCCGCAGTGGTCCCAGTTAAAGTTTAACAGGTGAGAAGTGTCCTTGTGCAGCTCCTGGCTGGTGCTGACAAGGCAGCAGGCGTTCTTCCTCCAGGGACTGCACTGGGTGGGGAAGACACAGGACTAAGTCCTTCCCCCTCCACAACCACCTCCTCCATGTTCTGGCTCCTCTACCGAACACCTGCTGGGGAGGCCCCATTTGGGGGCAGAGGTGATTACATCATTGACTTTTAGCAGAGAATAATGCAGGGGACGTGGGAAACGAGGGGCAGCCACTGTCTGGGAGGGTAATTATTTGTATCACATTAAATAGTTAAAAAAAGTTATTTCACATTATTTTGGTTATTTATATTATTCATTTTGCACCCAGCCAATATTAACTGAATATTTATTGTACATCCGGCACTGCGCTTGGTGGTGGGAAACGAAGTAGGTCACGTCTCTACCCTCATGGAGCTTATGGTTTTAGTTGTGAGAGTGGTAAAAAACACTCTAGGTGTAGAAAACAGTAAGTGCAAAGTCCCTGAGGTGTTTGCACTTCATCCTCTCAACAACCTGGTAAAAATTTTTACCCCCATTTTTATAGAATGTAAGTAAACTGCGCCCCTAAAAAATAGCGGAGTTAAAGTTTTAGCTCAGGACAGGAGGAGGGTGGAGGTCAGGGTCTGGGTCTCCAGGCTAAGGGACTTCAGGTAGCTCCTGAGAGTGGTGGGGGACAGAGGAGCTGTGGTCAGCACATGAACTTGAACATGACCTTACTATGTGTGAGAAAGGCAATTCTGCAAAGTCAAATTCAAGGCAGGTAAGACAAGTGGAAGTGGTGGTTTGTCTGTAGTAATTACTCTAGGCCAGGACTTAGAAAATCTACATGATTATGAAGCAATTGCTTAAAATCTGAGATGAACTCTCACACCCATACCCACCAAGGGCCAAGTGAGAGGGTAGAAGCCATGGCTCTGGGCACCTGGTGAGGAAATCCACAATGGTGGAGCCAAATCTACCTCTCTGTAGCTCCTTGCAGGCTAATGCAGAGCACTCTCCCAGGCCTGCCCAAATTCAAGCATGCTCTTGTTGGAGCCCCCAACTGTTTTTTTGTTTGTTTGTTTGTTTTCTGGGGCAGAGGCTCACTATGTCACCTTTGGTACAGTGCCTTGGTGTCACAGCTCACAGCAACTTCAAACTCTCGGGCTTAAGCCATTCTCTTGCCTCAGCCTCCCAAGTAGCTGGGACTACAGATGCCCACCTCAGCGCCCGGCTATTTTTTTGTTATTGTTGTCATTGTTGTTTAGCAGGCCCTGGCTGGGTTTGAACCTACCAGCCTTGGTGCATGTGGCCAGTGCCCTAAGCACTGAGCTATGGGCTCCAAGCCATGGATCCTCCAACTCTTGGTCACCCTGCAAGACCCCTGCTTGGCCTGCCAGTCAGAATCAGTGGTTGCTGTGTCCGAAAGAGTTGATTAATATAATGAAAATCACTCCCTAGCCTAGGGTGACAGTAAGGACTCAGAAAAAATGTCCACTCCCTGAGCTCTGCTGCCCTCAGAATTATAGTCATCTGTCTCTTGCAAAGGTCTGCCTCTGTGCCATTTCTTGGCAAAGAGGAGGTGCTGCAGAGGGTTTTTAAAAGCAAATGAAGTGCACCTGTAATCCCAGCACTTGGGAGGCCGAGGCAGGTGGATTGCCTGAGCTCATAGGTGTGAGACCAGCCTGAGCAAGATCGAGACCTCATCTCTAAAAATAGCTGGTTATTGTGGCAGGTGCCTGTAGTCCCAGCTACTTGGAAGACTGAGGCAAGAGAATCACTTGAGCCCAGGAGTTGGCGGTTGCTGTGAGCTATGACCCCACAGTACTCTACCAAGGGCAACAAAGTCAGACTCTGTCTCAGAAAAAAAAAGCAAATGAAGTGGTAGATAGAGAGTTTCAATTTCAGTTTTGGAGGATGAAAGAATTCTGAAGATGGATAGTGGTGACGGTCATACAATAGGAGGATACTTAATGCTACAGAACTGTGCAGTTTAACTGTACAGTTAAAATTGGTTAAAATGGGCTTGGCACCTGTGGCTCAACGGGCTAAGGCGCCAGCCACGTTCACCTGAGCTGGTGGGTTCGAATCCAGCCTGGGGCCCGCCAAACAACAATGACGGCTGCAACCAAAAAATGGCCGGGTGTTGTGGCAGGCGCCTGTAGTCCCAGCTGCTTGGGAGGCAGAGGCAGGAGACTCGCTTGAGCCCCGGAATTGGAGGTTGCTGTGAGCTGTGATGCCACAGCACTCTATCCAGGGTGACAGCTTGAGGCTCTGTCTTGAAAAAAAAATTTGGCTAAAATGGTAAATTTATGTTATATATGTTTTTTTGTTGCCCTTGGTAGAGTGCTGTGGCGTCACAGCTCACAGCAACCTCAAACTCTTGGGCTCAAGCCATTCTCTGCCTCAGCCTCCCTTGTAGCTGGGACTACAGGTGCCCACCACAACACCTAGCTACTTTTAGAGACAGGTTCTCGCTCCTTTTTTTTTTTTTTTGAGACATAGTCTCAAGCTGTCATCCTGGGTAGAGTGCCATGGCATCATAGTTCACAGCAACCTCCAACTTGGGCTCAAGTGATCCTCTTGATTCAGTTTTTCTATTTTTAGTAGAGACAGGGTCTCGCTTTTGTTCAGGCTGGTCTCGAAGTCCTGAGCTGAAGCTATCCACCCACCTCGGCCTCCCAGAGTGCTAGGAAGGATTACAAGCGTGAACCACCTCACCTGGCCTAATGTTCTATATGCTTTGCCACAATAACAAAAAAAGCAGGCTGGGCACAGTGGCTCACACCTGTAATCCCAGCACTTTGGGAGGCTGAGGCGGGAGGATCACGTGAGCTTAGGAGTCCAAGACCCATCCTGAGCAAGAGTGAGACCCCCGTCTCTACTAAAAATAGAAAAACTAGCCAGGCGTTGTGGCAGGTGCCTGTAGTCCCAGCTACTTGGCTAAGGCAGCAGTATCACTTGAATCTAGGAATTCGAGGTTGCTGTGAGCTAGGCTGACACCCCAGCACTCTAGTTTAGGACAATAGAGTAAGACCGTTTTCAAAAAAAAAAAGCATTCCTGAGATTTTCCTAGTTTTAAAACTGGAATTTCCAGGTCCTAGGAAATCTCCCAATCTCAGGAAAACCAGGATGACTGGCCACCCCATAGTAGTGAAATATCCTGTCTAATAAGCATTATACCAAGAACACTGGTGCAATAAAGCACTAGAGCTAACTAATATAGAAAATACAAGGGATGGAGGAACATGTGAAATGACATCTAGACAGAGGGACACTCTAGGCGACAATAGGCCCAGTTTCCTCAACAAATAAGTTTACTTGTAAAAGAGATTGGGAGTTTGGAATATATAGGTTTGGAGACACTTAAAAGCTATAAACAGCTGCAATTTATAGTCTTTCTTTAAAATAAAATTCAACCAACAAACTTAAAATTTATCAGTTAATTTAAGAAATATAAAGACATTAAGTATTTGATGTTATTAAGGAATTACTATTAATTTTTAAAGGTATATTACTAAAATTGTGGCTATGTTTTTTAAAGTGTCTTTGCTTTCTGGAGAAATATATTATAGCATTTACAGATTAAATGATATGATGTCTGGGATTTGTTTCAAAGTAATTTAGAAAAGAAGAGTGAAGGCTAAGTAGTATATAAATGAAATGAGATGGGATGTGATTTGATAACTGTGGTGCTAGCTGCCTTCACCTATCCTTCAGAGAAATCCATTATTCTCTCTGCATTTGTATATATTTGAAATTTTCCATAATAAAATGTATTTTAAAAGGAAAAAAAAAAAGCAAGTGATATGGTAGGAATAACTCAGATTCACGGGGCTTCTGGTCTTCTCCCCCTGGAGTCTGTCCATGCCACAGTCTCTCCCTGGGAACATCCCCAGGCTCTAGCAGTGTGAAACCTGTGGGGAGCAGGCAAGGAGCCCTGATGGAATGAATACTGGCATCTCTCCTGAGGCTGGAGTTCAAATTGAAGCTCAGGGTTCTCAAGCTGCTTCAGTAGGCTCACCTATGGAATGGGGGCCCTGGCCTCCCCCTCCTTCTTTGTGGGCAGCAGCATCCTTGGCTCTGGCCACAGGAGACTTGCCATTGCTTGTGCTGTCACCATCTGACCTGTGTACATTCTGCCCTGTGCCAGGCTGCCTTTTCCTGCTTTGTCTTCCTGGAAAATGCTTACTCATCCTCCAAGGCCAAGGTCAACAGCTCCTTTACGGGGAAGTCTTCCCAGCATATCTGATTTGTCACCATCTCTTCAGTACCGATCTGTTTGTGCATGTTTCCTGCACCATGACCACGAGGAACCCATCTCCTCTTCTATCTTGCCATTGGGCTCTGTGGGCTGCCACATAATCAAGGCTGGGAAAGGTATTGCTGATCCTTCTCGTCAGGTCCCTCTTTGGGCCTATTTCCTCATTTGTATAAGTAGAGACCTCCACCCACTAGCAGGCAGGCCCTTTGGGCAAATTCACTAACATGATAAAAGGAAAGCACTCAGCTGACAGTGGATAATAGATACATGGTCCCCCATTGTTGTAGATTTGGTGACCACAGATGCCTTCCTTCCCGTCACCTCCCAAGGTGACTTTCCCATCCTCCTAACTTCTCTGTTAGGATCAGCCAAGTCCCCACACCAGACCTCACTCCATCCTCACCTGGCCATACAAATTGTCCTCGGCGCTTGGCTTTGTCTTGGGATGCTCGGCGTCCATGTGGACACTGAGCAGGTCCATCCTGGCCTGTGGAGTTCTGGGCTGGGCACAGAGCAGCCTTCAAAGCCAGGAGCAGCCGTGGTGTCATCCACCAGGCCGCATCCATCTAATCCTGCCAGGGAGCCACAGTGAAAGATGGACAAGGCCTGAGGGAGGGAGGGGCAGCACATGTATGACTCTCTCCCAGGTTTCATGGCCCCTCCCAAGTCCAGATCTTCTGCCCTCCCCACCCTGCGTACCCCACAGGCCAGCTGAGCCCAGGAATGAAGAGTGTGTAGAGCCAGGGAACCCTGTCCCAGTCTGGAGGAGGCACTTCTCCACCTGCTTCCCACCCAACAGTGCTATGCGCTAGCTTGTCCTGTGATCTTAGAGGGAGCCACCACCCCCTCTAGACGTCCCTTCTTGGATTTCACCAGTGTTTTGTGCAAGTCCTCACAAATTTGCACAAAGAGATACCACAGAACGCGACCCACTGATGGGGGGTGGGAACTGAGGAGAAAGGGGGCTCCAGCCAGCCTTGGGCTTCTGTTAGAAGCCCATCCCTCTACCCCAGAGCAGCTGAGGGTTTTTTTGTTTTTTTTTTTCTTTTGAGACAGAGTCTCAAGCTGTCACCCTGGGTAGAGTGCTGTGGTGTCATAGCTCACAGCAACCTCCAACTCTTGAGCTCAAGTGATCCTCTTGCTAGTTTAGAGCAATCCTCTAAAAATAGTTTTTCTAATTTTAGTAGAGACTGCGGGGGAGGTGTCCTGCCTTTGCTCAGGCTGGTCTAGAACTCATGAGCTCAAGCAATCCACCCACCTCGGCCTCCCAGAGTGCTAGAATTACAGGCGAGAACCACCGCACCAGTCCACAGCTGAAGTTTAGACACAGGGCAGATAGGAGAGCTGAGCCAGAGTTACATAGGCCACTGAGGAACTGTCAGCCATTGTTCATGATGCCTGACCAGATGCCATGGGAGACGGTGGGGAAGGGGGGCTATCACGTGGCAACAACCCGTCCCTGGTTATGAGGTTGGGGGGAAAGTGCCCAGGCAGAGGCAAGCTCAGAGCAGGGGGAGGCCCACAGGTGAGCAGCAAATGGAGCAAGAACAGCAAGCAGGAGGGTCAGTGGAGGAGAACACACAGAGAAACTGGGCTCCCAGGTGTCCAGAGTGAGGGGACCCCCTACCTGCCTCCCCCTCCTATCCCAACTTACTTTTTTTTTTTTTTTTTGAGACAGAGTCTCACTTTGTTGCCCCAATACCAACCTATTTTTAGAGACAGGGTCTTGCTCTTTCTCAAGCTGGTCTCAAACCTGTGAGCTCATGCAATCCACCTTCCTCGGCCTCCCAGAGTGCTAGGATTATAGGCATGAGCCACCACGCCCAGCCCAGATACAGGGTCTTATTTTCCTGCCCTGCCTTCAGCAAATTTAGGTGAAAAACCAACCACAGCCTATATATACCTTTTAGAAGAGCCTTCAGAGCTCTAGAAAACTTTTCGACTGCACATTTTTTTGTCTTGCTATTAAGTTTTTCTAAGTAATGCAAAAAAAGGAAATGTTATATTTAAGAAATAAGATTATCACGTACCCCATTCCAATCAGAGATACATATAGATTTTTCATTACAAATTCCTTCTACTCATATTATCAAGCAAGTATACAAATCACAAAGGCCACCAAAAGGAAAAACATAAGACATCTTTGATTTTTTTGAGAAAAGCCAAGCAAACAAACAAATAAAAAAATAAGGCATCCGGACCAATGATGGGTGTGCCTAGAACCAAGGGTTATGATTAATCCTGTGCAATGGAGAAGTGGGAAAACCCTTTCCCATGTGTGGTGGGTTAGAGATAGGAAAATATTCCTTGATCATTGACAAGTGAGATCTATGTACCTCAGCTATACCTTAGTTGCCACTGCTGTATATCTTGGAACACTAGCTCTTGGATCTTCCAGACTCCATGCAAGAAGTCTGACGGCCTCACAGGAGAGATCATGATGAGAGGCCTGGGACTACGTGATGAGAGAGGAGGCCCATGTCAAGACCAGTCTTCCAGACGATGGCCAAGTGCCAAACATGCAGAAATCCACCTTGGATGCTCAAGACCAGCCTACAAACTGGCTGAATTCCACCAAGCGAACTTAGTTGCTGCCACATGGAGCAGAATAATGCCCAGCTGATTCTTGTGCAAATTCCTGATCCACAAAATCTTAAAATATAATAAAATGTTTGTTGTTTCAGGCCACTAAGTTTATTTGATTTTTTAAAAACTTTGTATTTTGAAATAATTTTAGACTTACAGAAAAATTGCACAAAGGAAGTTCCTGAATGCCTTTCATCCAGCTTTCCCGAATGTTGGCATTTTACATACCAAAGTTCATTTACTTTAAAAACCAAGAAATTAACATTTGAAGCAATACTTTTTTTTTTTTTTTTTTAGGCAGAGTCTCACTAAGTCGCCCTGGGTAGAGTGCTATGGCTTCACAGCTCATAGCGACCTCAAACTCTTGGGCTCAAATGATTCTCTTGCCTCAGCCTCTCAAGTAGCTGGGACTAGCGCCTGTCACAACGCCCAGCTAGTTTTTTTTTTTTTTTTTGGTTGTAGTTGTCATTGTTGTTTGGCAGGCCCAGGCTGGATTTGAACCCACCAGCTCTGGTGCATGTGGCTGGCGCCCTGACCACTGAGCTACAGGTACTAAGCCTGAAGCAATACTATTAACTAATGTACAAACTTTATTCCATTTTTGCCGGTTTCCCCATGTCCTTTCTCTTGTCAAGGATCTAATTCGTGATTCCAGATTCCATTTAGTTGTCATGTTCCCTTAGTCTGCTCCTATCTGTGACAGTTCCTTAGCCTGTCTTTGTCTTTTATACCTTCACACTTTTGAAGAATTACCAGTCAGTTATTTTGCAGCCTATCCCTCAATTTGGAGTTGTTAGATACTTTCTCATAATTAGATTGAAATTATACATTTGTGGCAAGAAAACTGAAGAAGCGATGTCCCTTTCTCAGTGCATCATAGCCAGGGGTACATGAAGTGGCTATGTCTTATTGATGGTAATCATTTGGTTAAAGAAGTTTCTTAAACATATAATTGTTACTTTTTCCTTTATAAGTAATAAGTGGGGAGCAACTTGAGACTATAGAAATATCCTCATCATATTTATTTTATTACTCAATCTTGACTGCAAAAATAAATCACAGATTTATGGAGTGGTTTATTATGCAGCAATAGAAAACTAGTAACATCTTGGCAATTAGTGTTGCCTTTTCTTGGCTCTGAGGAAAAAAACTGGTTTATAACCTTACTACAGCCACTCAGAAGTTAATCAGTAACACAAGACTGCAAGGAAAAACAGAGTACTCGTTGCACTAATCTTTCACTAAGTCCAACCAGTTACGAACCGAGTAACTGGAGTAGTTACAGTAGCCACACTTACATACTTGTGGACATCTACACAATGCTTTTAACAATAGACTGAATAATCAACCGGGAAATCAACACTACCTCAGCTACTTGCTGATTCATTCTTGAGAGACAGTCAACAGATTTCATAGGCAGAAATACTGGCTCCTCATGGCTTCTTCAATCATAAGAATGTTTCTGAGCAAATACTTCTAAAGGAAATTGATCATAGATCTGGGAGCTTTGTTCCCTATAATTATTCCAGCAACCATAGTCATGTTAACCCCACCTCTGCAGGTGTACCAACATACCTACACCATCATGCCCATTGTTTGAAAAGAGAGGGAGGTGTGTCTTCAGCCAATGAACTTCAGACATCATACAGTTCATAAAATCCTTGTCCTTCAAACCCAGGTTCCACCATCATGACCAAGGCTAGGTCTGGCTGACTTGCCGATGGTACTAAATAATCTACAGTAGGTCCTGATAAGCGATTGGAAGAGTGGTGTGGCCAGGAGCTGAGATGAGGAAAGGTGGAAGTGGAATAGAGAAGTGGAGTGCCATGGGGAAAGGAGAATTCTGGAATTGAGAGAAATAACGGAGTCATACTTAGTAAATAAAATCTGCTGAGTAAATAAAATGTCAACTGAGTAGAGACTTTTTGGATATAACAGGAGGATTGGTAAGGGACAAAAATGATCAGGTTTCTGGATTATGAAGTGGGGAGATATTGGTGCAATTTCCTGAGATGGAGAAGCTGGGGGAGGTACTGGCTGGTGCCACTGCAGGTATTTGGGACAACAAGACTTCTGAATGGCAGCTGCTGGGGTGATACTGATTCTAGCCCCAAATCTTCCTTCTCCATGTCCATCTGGCTTCCTCTCTCACTTCTTTAGGAATGTGTTCATCCTCCCTGGATTATTGTGTCCATCCTCACCCCTGCACACTCCCTTTGCGGAAGCTGGAAAAAGTCTTTAATCTTCTCACCGTACTTATCAACGTCTGATATGTCTTTGTGTTTCTGTGACTGTCTTCCTGTCTCCCGCCATGTCACAGAGTGGGGATTTGTGTTCATTTTGTCCGAGGCTTTATCTTCAGTGCTGAGAATGGTGCCTGGCACATAGGGAATGTTCAGTATTTGTTGATTGGTTAAATGGGAGCATGTTGAGTAAAGGGTGAGTGGTAGTAGGGACCAGAATGATCCCTGGAGGCCACCTCTGATTTCTGTGTCTTTGAAACTGGTTGGTTCAATTTTTTTTTTTTTTTTTGTAGAGACAGAGTCTCGCTTTATCGCCATCAGTAGAGTGCCATGGCATCACACCAATTTTTTTTTTTTAATTGAGAGTCTCACTCTTGCCCTAGGTAGAGTGCAATGGACTCATCAAAGCTCACTGAAGCCTTAAACTCCTGGGCTCAAGCCATCCTCCTGCCTCAGCCCTCTGAGTAGCTGGGACTTAAAAGGCATGTGCCACCATGCCCAGCTAATTTTTCCATTTTTAGTAGAGATGGTGTCTCACTCTTGTTCAGGCTGATCTTAAACTCCTGACTTCTGCCAGGCATGGTGGTGGTACCTGTAGTCCTAGCTATTTGGGAGGGTGAGGCAAGAGGGTCGCTTGAACCCAAGAATTTGAGGTTGAGCTACAGTGATGCCACAGTACCCTACCTACCCAAGGCAACAGAGTGAGACCCTATCTCAAAACAATCATTCTTGTTAGCAAAGTATCTCAAGAATAGAAGAAAAAGTGTCCAATATACTCAGCCCTACTATGAAACTAATTTATAGCTTTCATATGAAGGCTATAACCCAATTATAGCCAAGAATATGGGGACAAGCATAAGGGAGGGGAGGGGCAGGGGGAGAGTGGGTGGAGGGAAGGTAATTGGTGGGACCACACCTATAGTGCATCTTAGAAGGGTACAGGTGAAACTTACTAAATGCAGAATACAAATGTCTGAACACAATAACTAAGAAAATGCCA
>CAUYRH010124583.1:0-25919 GCA_963574655.1 Perodicticus potto | reverse complement strand
CCTGTGGCTCAGTGAGTATGGCACCGGCCCCATGTACCAAGGGTGGTGGGTTCACACCCGGCCCAGCCAAACTGCAACAAAAAATAGCCAGGCGTTGTGGCAGGTGCCTGTAGTCCCAGCTACTCAGGAGGCTGAGGCAAGAGAATCACCAAAGCCCAAGAGCTGGAGGTTGCTGTGAGCTGTGATGCCACCGGACTCTACCGAGGGTGACAGAGTGAGACTCTGTCTCTAAATAAATAATATTTTAAAAAACAATAGAATTATGATCCATGTATATAACATGTATTTAAGAGAGAACTGAGTTATTATATTTAAGGAAAGGTAAGTGGAAAGTCCCCAAGCAGGAGACAGCAGCTGTGCAAGTCTTTGAAGAGTGAATGAGAATAAATAAAAATAAAATTATTCTCTTTTGCCCAAGAAAGCATGGGCAAACGCAAGACACGTAGAATGGCTTGGCGTAGGTTGGCATCCCTGGGAAAAGTCACAACAACAGATGACTGGAGAGGTGAGCAGAAGCAGATGGCTAAAGATCTTTACCAGGAGGTTATGAAAACCCACTGAAAGTACTTTTTTAAGTACGGTAACATGATTGCATTAGCATTTTATAAAATCACGCTGACTGAAGTGTGCAAAGTGAATAGCAGAGGAAGAAACCAGATTAGAGGGCTGTGGCAGCAATTCAGGACAGAGAGGGTGAAGCCTGGAGTGAGAAAAAGCAGTGAGTTCAGACAGAAAACCAGACAGTCGATGGCTGTTCCACAAAGTGCAGGATTCAATGTGCTGCTGATGGACAGGGAGGCGCCACGGATGACCCTCCGCCTACTCTAGGTGACTGACGTCTAGAACTGCATTCACACCTAATTAGCTAAGCGGAAAACATTTGTGATTTTTAGATTGTGTACTTCAATATACTTTAGGATTGGACAAGTCCTAACTTATTTTACCATTATACAATAAATAGTAGGGATGGGGTATGCCTACCTTGGAAGACTGGTTCTGGCTATGGAAGAAGTTCCACATGTTCTCACTGAGGACCCTGATGACCAAAGGAAAATGCCTCTACCGCAGGCACAAAGTGGTTAACTTCTCTAATTGGCCTTAGCACAGTGCCAGGACTCCGGAGGGAAGAGGAAGGCTAAAGAGGTTAGAGACATCATCAAGGAGATTCAAAAGGAAAACTAATTTCAGCTGTCACTGAGGATTGTCAATATGGAGCACCATCAGGAAGAGTAAATGACCGGCGGAACTCTTTGGTATTGAGAATACATTTCTAAAATGTGGAAATCAAAATTATATCACTTACACACTATGTCGTCACG
This sequence comes from Perodicticus potto, assembly GCA_963574655.1. NCBI lineage: Eukaryota > Metazoa > Chordata > Mammalia > Primates > Lorisidae > Perodicticus > Perodicticus potto. Next base: position 24,600 of record CAUYRH010124583.1, on the reverse strand, counting down.
CTTCCGTGCATATACCTACATATACACAAAGTAACGTGGAGAAAGCTTGTAGGGCATGTAACCTGGAGACCTGAATCTCCTGAGTAGTGGTCACTAAGTCAACAAGAACCGTGTCTTGTTCCCTTGCCATATGCTCAAGGCACTTGCTGTCAGGCAAGCGAACGTCTTCAGCTACCATGGATGGAGTGCTTACCTTGGGCTAATTGCTTAACAAACATTATCCTGTTTAATCCTCTCCGCAGCCTATGAGTTTGACCCTGTGATGCTTAGGAGGGTTAAGCCATTTGTCCAGGGTCACTCAGCCAGTAAGTAGAGAAGCCTGGTCTCAAACACTGGTCTCTGAGTCCAGATCCATGCCTTTTATCATTACACTATCCTAGGTTACTGTTCATTTGATTTCTAAAAACATCAATGTGTTTAATACTTCACTAACCCAATGAGCCATGTATGCCACTAGCTAAATTCTTAATATCAACATAGTTTCATTCCTCCTGCAGACTTGCAGCTCCACGACTGATGAGGCAGTGTGCTCGTTTTCTTTCAGAGCATGCAGAGCTGGTATGTGAGAGACAGGTGGCAGCCAGTTGCTATGGTGATCTCCTGTCATTAATGATAAGGAGTAATTACTGTAGCAAATTTGTTTAGCTTGAAAATCTGACTTGCCCCTTCCCCACAGGAGACACTCTTAATGCCCTGTCTCTACATAGAACAGCCGGTCATCTTGTGTAAGCTCTACCTGGACCACTTGGCTCTGCTGCAAATCCTGACCTCTTATAGATTCAAGAGAAGGGACATTAGATGAGTCACAGAAAGAAAAAAGATCAGAAGAAAAGATACTCCTTTACAAACTATCTAAACTTGCTTTATCTTAATCAAAGTGCATAGGAAATAATCCCAAGTATTGCACATTTGTGACCATTGAATGACCGTATGTGGTTAATTACTAGATGCTAAGCCTGCAAGATCAAATAATATGTTTAAACTGACATACAGAACTATAAATCTATATACTTAGTATTATTATTGCAAGTCTTTCCAAGTCAGCTAATAGACCTTTTGCTGGTGAGAACTGCATTTAGTATGTCAGGGGCAATATAGAGTAAAAAACTTCATTAGTGCCTTTTAATTCAGCATCCTATACGAGCTGAGAAAGGAACATTTTCATCCATAGTAGGTTACACATTATGGTTGGTAAATAGTGTCGTAAAATAAATGCCAAAGTAAAAATCTCAGAAGCTGGAAAGCAGAATGAAATCAAACACCTATTAGTTTCTAATTTCTTCCCACCCCTAAATGTGTGATCCAACTATGCCTCCTACCTGAAGTTTCTTTTGAAATGCCGCCTGCGTTTGCTTGATTACTGATGATGAATTCCCAGAAACTGTTCTCACAAACAGGAAGTCTAGCTGTGGCATTAAGTCCTGTTCATAATTATCTGCTTCCTTTTTAACCCAATTCCCACATATATTCAACATCGATCCTACAGAGACGCAGACAAGTTTGGATCCAAAATAATGGACCGTTCTCCACAAGAGTATGTGCTTTCCTTGGAGATTATATGCCGATGTGTCTATAACCCTAGCCCCAGAGTTTGGCTTGTTCACTAGAGTTCCATTTTGCTCTGTCAAAACTTTTTTGTGTCGCAGAAAAAAATTGGGAGGGAAATAATTCAAGGGGTGGCTCACATATACGTGACATGTAACAAAGGTGAGAAGGGGAGAAGGTTCACCCGTATTTGTAATTCTCAAAATTGTGACTGTAAGAATCACAGACATGCAAGTACCCTGAAGCCTAGAGCATAATGAGCAGGCTCTTCACCCAGGAACAAACATCTCTTTTGATCAAGATAGAATGACTCTTTCATTTTGGGAGCCTGCAACTGACAGAAAGCTTAAGCGCTCCATACGAAGAGCTATATTCCTCTCACCTACTGCATTTCTGTTCCATAGGATAGCTAATTGAGGGTAGGAAGAGTGGAGGAGAAAGAAAATTGGCTGAAGAATGTATGTGAAAGGAGAAAAATGAATAGACAGAATTTGACATCGGTCTTAGCCCCAAGTCCATCCTTGTTCAATTGCCCGGTTACTAGCCTAAACAGCTGATCAGCTAATTTCCAGGTTAGGAGGGGAGTTTTCCCTGTTTTGTCCCAGGATATTCCCCAGACCTCCCAAACAATGCCTGGCACACGGTGAACTCCTGATGAATAGTGGTTGAATATATGAATGAAACCTTTTTACGTTGTTTGCTGCCAGTTCAATCCTTACTTCGTTCCATCTTTGTTGCAATTGGAATAACCAGAAAGGCCTAGTGGGATATAAATTACTACCTGGACAATGACAACATTAATAAGAGTAAACAAGACCAAATAAAATCAGACTGAAAATTTAGGGCATGGCCCTTATTTCCTTACTCACTTCCAAAATTTAAGACTGAGACTAAGGATTTCACTCCTGCAATTTGCTTTGTTAGTTGAGACAGAAGACACAGGTCTTATTTCACAGGGCTTCCTCTAACAGGGGATTCTCTCTGGGATCAAGGGAAGGGGACCCAGGAGGCTCCCATCAATTCATAAGAGTGTTAGTGGAAGAAACAGAGATCCAAAGCACTGAAGCATCTCTGAACCCCATAACTGAAGACTTCGCAAGAGTCCCCAGAACTTAGGGGAAACTGAACAACAATGGCTTCCTTTGACTTCACTCCTCCCTTTTCCTCTTCTCACTGACAAGAGGACAGCTTTGTCTAAAAGGAAAATCATCTGTGGAGATTCTTGCCCTGCCCGCAGGAGATACTTGGCAATGTTTGGAGATATTTTTGGAGGCAACAACTTGAGGGCAGAGGAGTGGGTGATGCTCCTGGCCTCTAGTGCATAGAGGCCACGGCTATTACTAAGCACCCTATGTGCACAGGGCAGCCCCAGAAGGAAAACTTATTTGACCCAAAACATCAGTAGTGCTGAGGTTGAGAAATCCTGTTTTCCCCTGTCTGGTGCCCACTCTATGCCAGTTGTTAATACTGAATGCTTTTTATGCTTGATATCATTCGATCCTTATTAGATTACTGAATCTTCACAAGATTCTCTGAAGTGGATCTTATTATTAATATTACCTTTGTTTACCACAAGGACATTTACACTAGAATATTTATTGCAGCTCAATTCATAATTGCCAAGATGTGGAAGCAACCCAAGGGCCCATCAACCCATGAATGGATTGACAAACTGTGGTATATACACACCATGGAGTACTATTCAGCCATAAGAAAAGATGGAGACTTCACATCTTTTATGTTTATGAGGATGGAGTTGGAACACATTCTTCTTAGTAAAGTATCTCGAGAATGGAAATATCCATTGTATTCATACTATATGAAACCGATATATAAACAACTACACGCCCACAAGAAAGAGAAAACACAAATGTAGCCCAGCAAGGAGGAGGGAGAGGAAGGAGAGGGGAGGAAGGGTGATTCGTGGGGTCTCACCTAATGTGCACAGTGTGACAGCGTTTAGCACACTCCCTGGGTGAAGGGCTTAACTACAACTTGAACTCTACTTTAGAAAAGAAAACAATGGAACCTAAACATTTGTACCCTCATATTAATGTTAAATAAATAGATGAAGACAATAGAGGTTTACAGAGTTTAAGTAACTTGTCCCATGCTCACACAGCCCAGGATTGGAAGAACCTGGTCTTCGTGCCCAGATTTCCTTGGTTCCAAGTTCCATCAAATTCCACCAATGTGAATTCAAACTCCCAGACTTCACTTAATAGATAATTGTACTAGTCACAGATCCTACTCACTCCCAGAAAGCAGCTCCAACCAGATGTGTGTTTATTTTCATTAGTTAACATTTTAAAAGCAATACCCCTTGTTAAAAAGAAATCCAACTCCTTGCAAGAAGTCCAACTCTGGTTTCTGTAATCCTTCTTAACCACTATTCTATTTTGCCTGATACACCTAAAAAGCTGGAGAAATGGCCTCCTAAGCCACTCAGAAGAATGTGACCCTTCCTCCTTCACAGCCTGTACCTCAAATACATGGGTAGGAGCTAATCTTCGCTCCCTTTGCTATTCTTTGTAGCGATGCCAAGACCTCAGTAGATCATGATACTGAAAGTATAGAGACCAGAAATAAACTTTCCTCTAGCTTGACTAGCCCCTGAAGGCAAACCAGTATCACCTCATGTACTGCTTTGAAATTCCTTTTCATTGTTTGCATAAAATTTCCTTTTATTAAGTGTGGGATTTGAAAAGGTTTTCAAATAATTACTACAGTTAGGCTAAATGTAAAAAAGCTAAAAGGAAAACTGTTTGCAATTAGGATTTGCATAATTTCTTTAATACTGCCTGAGTTATCTACATTTGCAGCTAAATGCAGGGCAGTATTTTGGATAAAACAAAATGAAATCCATTTGTCTGACCCTGGACATTTCTTTTAAATCCTCAACTTGTGATGGGAACCCAAGTAATTAGATACTTAAGCACTTTTTCAGAGAAGTCTTTTTTTTTTTTTTTTTTTTTTGAGACAGAGCTTCAAGCTGTCGCCCTGGGTATAGTGCTGTGGTGTCACAGCTCACAGCAACCTCCAACTCCTGGGCTTAGGCAATTCTCTTCCCTCAGCCTCCCAAGTAGCTGGGACTACAGGCGTCCACCATAAGGCCTGGCTATTTTTTTGGTTGCAGTTGTCATTGTTGTTTGGCAGGCTGGGGCTGGATTCGAACCTGCCAGCTCTAGTGTATGTGGCTGGCACCCTACCTGCTTGAGCCTACAGGGGCCAAGCCGAGAAGTCTTGCTTATTATGCCTTAAATGAACTTTATAAAAGCAGGAAGGTTAATTTATGGGTTTTCAAACATGAGTCAGTAGATCCTGTGAATCATTTCTCCTCATAGACGGCCCTCACAAGCTCCCCAATTCCGTCAGAGAAACACTCCCCTCTTCTCACTTATACGCATGTTTTATGAGTACCTATATATAACTATAAATTTACATAAATATATACATTGCCTACTGCCAATTAGTGTGCATTTATGAGCAGTGCCCAATAACCCTGATGATAAGTGAAAGTCATGAGCCGTGAGACATCCCTGGGAAACCGAGGGGAATCTCAGCAAGTATTTAACTTGCAAGTAGGTGGAGGAGACTCATTACTGGCCTGGCTTGTTGCCTTGTTCGGTTTGAAACCTTGATTAAAGAAATAACAAACATGGAATGCTAATTAAACTGTTTGACCAATTTCAATAAACAAGCAGGTCTAAGTTGCGGAGCAAAGAGACGGGATAAATTGCCATGGCTCCGCTATTCCTGTCCTTAGACCAGTTCTTTGATTCCTGCTACAAGACTTCATGTCCCCAAAGGCCTCCCGATCAGCAGGGGAGCTGATTCTAGGGTAAAGAGAGAGAGAAAATGTGTCAACTTGGTGAAGCTTACTACAAGCTACAGCTTGCAGGACTCCCTGGGATTACAGCCCGTGATTGCAGCCTGTCCTGCTCACGAACTGTCACCTACCACGGCATGTTATAAGCCGCGAAGAATGTGTTTAAGTATAAATAGTCTTGCCTGGCTTGAGCAAGCAAAACTGTTCCTTTAGTTCAGCGCACACACTGCTTGGAGGCCAGTGTCCTGGGCATACCAGTTGTATCGCCACATAAAATGAATGTCAGCAATGCCCTGGTATATAATATTGTCTATTAGACAGTGCATAAAGGCCTGCACAGTGTGTACATACCATAGCCTCACAGAAAACATTACCAAATGAGCCTGCTTTTAGCCCACTGCCTCATACAGTGGTAATTAAGGAGAACTGCTTTTTGATTTGCAACTATTTGCTGTTCTGCAGGAAAAACAGAGCTTAGACCATCTTGTTCCATGTGTTGTTGCCATGCTTAATCTTCTGAGTCAGGAGGAATTATTATACCCAACACCTATGGGGAATTTAATTGTCTGGCTCCTGCTCCCATGGCAAATGTAATTATGGAGGAGGAGGATCTATAGATTAACATTTTTTAAAAGCTTCAGCCTAGGAAAAAAATAAATAAAAGGAGGTGGAGTTTTTTGTAAAACCTCATATTGAATAACATCCAGGATTGAAACAATGCCAGCCCTGAGCTTAAGAGAAAACATTGATGCCTAGATGGGAGGTCAAACCAGGGCCACGCAGCCCAGAAGTTTGATCCCATCGCCATTAACTTGGAGATCAGCATGCCCCATCTAGCCCTTTTGTAGATAACTGGGATACATTTGGCTTGTGCAGATAAAAATATAAGATGAAGTGGTTTTGTAAATTTTCAGGTCTGCTTCCATTGGTCTTTAATGATACAGCCCCTCCTTCCTGCAGGCAGATGAGTGAGAGAGCTGTCCCCAGGAATGTGAAGGGTAGGAATGACCTGGTATTTCATTGCTCATCTATACAGACAGGCAGATGAAGGATGCAGACTGAAGCAGACCCTGCTGGCTCCACCCGGGTTCCTGGGATACCCTCTTTCCGGAGCAAGCTACCAGCTGCCAGTGTCAGCACCTCTGTCCCCAAGGACGTGCTGGACCTGTGGCTGGCCCTGCTGCCTGTAGTGGCAGGCCCCTGACTCTTGGGAGTGGGTGACAGCCCCAGATCCCTCACCCCTCAGGAAGGATCATTCGCAAATGTCTTTTGTCCTTTGTCAAGGGCTCACCACAGGATTAAGCTCCAGTTGCCCACAGGTAACTGGCTTAACACCACATCCGTTACTGGCTGCCTTTCCTTCCTTTAGCCACTTCCCTCCTGCTTTACAGGTAGACCTTGCTTCTGGAATCTGTGTCTCAGGATCTACTTCTGGAGGAATCCAGATAAAGGCAGCTACCTGCCCTAAAAGACCACACGATCTGGTGAGGGGAATGAGATTAGAAGAGGAAAGGAGAAGAGATGAAATATTACTATGGTATGGTAAATGTAATTATGTGGGTCAGAGTCACCATACACTAAGCCATGTGGGTTTTGTTTCTCTGTTTTTGGTATCTTGTACCTAGGTAAGCCCATACAATTCATTCATTCAACAAATATTTATTGAAGCCTACTACATGCCAGGTGGTAGCCCAGCAACAAACCAAAAACTCCCAACTTCCATTATATAGATATATATAGATATATAGATATATAAACTCACAAGTCATACTGTAACAAGTACAGCAAAGAGAAATATTACAGGGGTATTAGTTTGCTTAGGCCGCCATAACAAGATACCGCAGACAGGGTTGTGGGAGATCCATGATCAAGGTGCCTACGGGCTGCGTCCACTGAGACTTGTCTTCCTGGCTTGTAGGCAGCCACCGTCTCATCGTATCATCACTTGGCCTCTTCTCTGTGGAGAGAGACCTCTCTGGTGTGTCTCTCTCTTCTTATAATGACACTAGTCCTATGGAATAAGAATCTCACCCTATGACCTCATTTAACCTTTATAAGTTCCTTATAGGCTACTCTAAATACTGGAGCTTGGAATTTCAGTATACAAAATTGGAGAGCACACAATTCAGTCCGTGACACAGGGTAAAGGCATGGAGGGTAGCCATAGAAAGTAAGCTCATACTCTTCAAACTGGTGAGGAAAAATAGCCCTAAAATTTATTCACTATCTGCTTGGAACAGGTGTGGCTCTGTATTAGTTGACTACTACCTTCATTGTGATTTTTATAGGATGAAATTTATGACTCCAAAGTAATTATAGGAACAACAATGCCTTCTCTTCCATTTCTATCCCTATAATTTGTCTTTATCACACTGCTATAATCTCTATGATAAAAAATAATGTTACTTGCATACAGAATTTTCAGTTGATAGCAGAAGACGACCATTTTAATTCTTTAAAGGCGTGGTCCTAAGCAGAAGGAATAATTAAAACTATAATCTGGAAACCCTAAACCAAGCTCCAGGAAAGGAGGGAGGCCTTCAAAGCTGCCATGCCATGTATTGATAAGCTTCAAAGAACACTGATCTTTTAAAAGAAGAAAAATTCCCATGTTAATTGTTAAGCCATTTTCAAGGGCTGCCTACTCTCTGGAGAACATGCTTGGCTCTCCTTCAAACACCACTTAACATGACCAAATCAGAGAGTTGTGTATAGACCACACATACTCCCCCTTCCGCCCCCCAACAAAGACAGCTCATGCCTTCAGTATAATTACATGGTACAAATAATAGAGGTTTTGTTAACTACCAGCTCTTTTTGTAAAGCCTATCAAATATCAGAGATGCTGTAATTGCATCTATGAACCTGTGTAACTTTTAGACAATGAATTCTAAAGGTCAAGGTACATAATAGACATTTAATATATTTCACTGATGAGCCTAAAATGTTTAATATGATCTGAAATGAAACTAAGCATGGAATATATATTTCTCTATAAGAGATATTAACTTCTTTAGCTACTATCAAGTACCAAAATAATATTTATTTTGAAAGAATTTTCTTATTAAGCACTTACTTAACAATTTTACTTTTTGAAAGTATAGAGGGATTTGATTCAGCATGTGCTTGGCATAACTTTTAGTCAACAATGGGTGGTACAAAAAATCTCTGCTTTGCATTGCTATTGAAATAGAGATCAAACCTGAGTTGACACTAATCAATGCAGGTCATATAAAGAAATGGCCTCTTCAATGTTGGCGGGCTCTAACACCCAGTCCTTGATTCTATATCCACCATAGGATTTCATCCAATCTCTTAGTTTTAAATCCCAAATGTGGTCCAGTGACTCTCAAATTGTCATCTTCAACACAGCCCTCACTATTGAACTTATCACTCAACGTTTGGAAGTCTACTAGTCTTCTCAAGGTCAACAATTCCAAAGCTGAGCTCCTGATTTTATTTTGCCAAATCTGTTCCACATATAGCACTCCACATCTTAGCAGATGACATTTCCATCCTTCCAATGGCACAAACCAAATATCTGTAAGTTTTTACTCCGTTCTTTCATCCAACACCTCCCATCTTCTAGAAAGCATATTAGTCTAGCCTCAAAAGATATCCAGAATCCAACCTTTTTTTAACCTCCTTAACTATTACTACCTTGATCCAAGCCACTAAAATGTGTCTTTCCTGGATTATTTCAGTAGCCTTTCAACTGGATTTCCTATTTCCACTTTTGACCCCTCCCAAGTCTATTTTTATCACAATCAAAGGAATCCTTTCAAATATGTCAGATCATATTATTCATCTGTTTCTTTCCTTACTGCAATTAAAACATGAAGTTCGAACAGGAGCACGAGATTCTACAAGAGAAAAGTCTCTGACCTCCTCTTGGCCTTACCCCATCCCAGTAGTCACATTGGTCTCTTTGCTGTTCTTTAAACAGGCCTAGCGATTTCCTTCCTTAGGCACTGCCATGATTTCTGCCAATATCTCTCGAGCCCCAGATAGCTCCATGAGGCTGACTCCCTCATCTGCTTCAAGTATGTGCTCAAATGCAGCTGTCTCAGTGAAGACTCCCCAGTCACTCAGTTTAAAATTGCAACTTATGGCTCGGCGCCTGTGGCTCAACGGGCTAAGGCGCCAACCACATACACCTGAGCTGGCGGGTTCGAATCCAGCCTGGACCCACCAAACAACAATGACGGCTGCAACCAAAAAATAGCCAGGCATTGTGGCAGGCGCCTGTAGTCCCAGCTACTTAGGAGGCGGAGGCAAGAGACTCGCTTGAGCCCAGGAATTGGAAGTTGCTGTGAGCTGTAATGCCACAGCACTCTGTCCAGGGTGACAGCTTGAGGCTCTGTCTCAAAAAATAAAATAAAATAAAATTGCAACTCACATCGGGCGGCACCCATAGTTCAATGGATAGGGCACCGGCCACATACACTGAGGCTGGCAGGTTCGAACCCAGCCTCAGCCAGCTAAAACAGCAATGACAACTGCAAAAACAAAAAAAATAGCCAGGCGTTGTGGCAGGCACCTGTAGTCTCAGCTACTTGGGAGGCTGAGGCAAGAGAATTGCTTAAGCCCAAGAGTTGGAGGCTGCTGTGAGCTGTGACACCACAGCACCATACCCAGGGCGACAGCTTGAGACTCTGTCTCAAAAAAAAATTGCAACTCACATTATCTCTTGTCACTTCCCTGACGTCATCTACTGTTTTCTCTTCTATGACTTCCTATACATTAAATACTTTATTATTAATTTATTGTTTGTCTGTCTCACCCAGACAGGCTGTATAACCCATAAACCTGCATCTTAAGAACCTGTAACAATGCTCAACACAACAACCCTTTGTTGAGTAAATGCAATGCCTTTCTCAATTTCTTTGTTCAAGAAGTATCATTAGTGTTTCATTATAAGACAAATGAATCATCAAAGAGAAGGAACCACTCATTCTGACTACAAAATAATAATAATACATAATAATAACAAAACCACATAAATTTTAAAATACCAACAATTTTATTTAATGATATGTTTGTCAGGGAAAAAATTCTAAAACTTGGAAATAAGCCAAAGAAATGGGTATCAGTGCAAGGATGCCACTTGAGTTTATTGTTGCACAGATTATTTTCTAATTCTGCAGGGGCAAAGGTTGACATTTAGGTGCTTTGTTCAGTAAATATGTAAATAATTTCTGTCCAGGAGAACAGATGACCATTTGGATATTAACTAATTTTGTATCTAATCCAGCAATCCACTAAATTTCCTATAGATACTTAGCTTCTCAAAGCTCTTTGGTATGTCTTACTGGTTCCTTCATTACTTATGAGATGAATAAAAACTTCAACATGTGTTCATATTCATGAGAGCAATAATTTAGCCTTTCTTCTTTCTTTCTATCCTTCCTTCCTTCTTTTCTATGGAATCTCATTCTGTTCCTCAGGCTGGAAAAAAGTCACAATCCTAATTCACTGCAGCCTCAAACTCCTGAGCAATCCTCCTGCCTCAGCCTTCTGAATAACCAGGACCACAGGCAATTTAGCCCTTTTGAAAATCATATTTTAACATGCTCAAAAATCAGTTATTATTTTTACTCCTTGGAAACTCTAGTGAAATATCTCAAGAGCTTGGAAATGAGAGAAATAAGATTCTCAGCTAGAACCTAAAAGACTATATATCATTTTCATTAACACAAAGACTTAATGCCATAAAGTTGTCATTCTTTATAAGTTAATTTGTAAATGTATCAAAATCCTAATAAAGTACCATCAAGTTTGGGGGGTTTGTTTGGTTTTTGTTTGATTTTTGAAACAACTCTGAAGTTCATTTGGAAAAAATAGATAATAATAGTCAGGAAACCAGTAAAAGGGAAGAGCATGAGGAAGGCTTAATCTTCCCAAATATTAAAATATATCAAAAAGCCTCAAAGTAGAAGATATGATATCAGCATATGAATAAATAGATATAACAGTGGGACTAATAGAAATGGACTCAGATACTAAGTCCCCTAACTTAGCATAAGTTAAAACAGCAAAAGTGGCACATCAAGACTGTGGGGAAAGATGATTCATTAAACGAAAGGAATTGAGATAAATTTGGGGGAGTGGATTATGCTGGATTCCTACCTTACAGGTTAAACTAAATAGATTCAAGATTTCACTGTAAAAGAAGAAATCATGTACACCCTGGAAAAGAATCTAGGAACATTGCTTTATGTCCTTGGAAAAAGGAAGGCTTTGCTAACTTTGACTCAAAATCCAGGAGATCCTCCCCCAAATAAGTGACAAACTAAGCACATGAAATTCTTCTAAAAGCATGTGTGTGCTGTGTGTGCATATATTTTGCTTCCTTATGTAAGGCACCATACACAGAGTAGAAAAGAAGAAACTTAGAAAAGTTTCAACCCTTAGAATAGACAATTGACTAAGCTCCCTTATGTTTTTTTAAACTCCCAAAAATCAATAACATAAAAGCAAACTAAAAGAAAAATAGGCAAAGTATAAGAACAGCCAGTTCACAGGAAAGGAAAACCAAATGACTCAAACATCTATGTTCAAATCTACTCTTTATAAAAAGATAAATGCAAAACAAAACTACACTGAATAGTATTTTTTACTTAGCAAAAATGCAGATATAGTAGAACCTAGGTAAGTTGAGCACCCAAGGGACTGTAACAAACTGGGCAACATACAGAGGTGGTCAACATAAGGAACTAGGCCTGCTATACTGGTACATGTGGTTCATGTGTAGTCTATGAAAATTAGTCAACTTAAGAAGGTGGTTAATGTAGACAGGTGGTCAACTATGGAGGTTCTACTGTATTTGATAACTTCCAATTGGCAATGCCATGGAGAAATAGAACTTTCATAGGCCAGGAGTATAAATAGATATAACTTTATTTATGATTTTATGCTCTATGGGGAGCAATTTGGCAGTACCTAACACAATTACAAGCAATTCTTTTGTGGGATCTACCCTACAAATATATTTACATATTTGCAAAATAGCATCTGTACAAAGATAATCACAAGAGCATTTGTAGAATGAAAACAACTTAAATGTCCATCAGTGAAGATTTGTTTAAAAAATAAATGAAAATCTGGGATGCGGAGGTGGGTCGATTGCCTGAGCTCACAAGTTCGAGACCAGCCTGAGTCAGAGTAAGACCCCCATTTCTAAAAATAGCCAGGCGTTGTGGCAGGCAGCTGTAGTCAAAGCTACTTGCCAGGTTGCAACAAGAGAATCACTTAAACCCAGGAGTCTGAGGTTGCTGGGAGCTATGATGCCTCAGCACTCTACAGAGGATGACACACTGAGAGTCTGTCTCAAAAAAAAAAAAAAAAGTAAAATAAAATAAATGAAAAACCACAGTACAGCCAGACAACTATAAAGTAAGAATGAGGAAATTCCATATACACTAATATAGAAAGCCGTCCAAGATCTAGATGGAAAAGGCAAGTGGAAAAAAGTGACAACAAAGTATAAAATTCTTATTTTTTGCATAAAAAGGAGAGATAGGAATATATAGAAACATCTTTATATTTGCTTATATGTACAAAAGATACTTAGAAGGGATTCACAGGAAACCATACAAAACGTGTGGTGGTCATGAACTGAACTCTCGGATCTGCTGCGACCGGGAGCATAGTTGACTTAGGCCCGGCCGCGGTTCCTCTGGGTCTGGAACTACCTGCTTTGTTGTGGCCAAGACCAACCTATAGGCTGCTCCAGACAAGGACTGAGCAAGACTGAGGGACTAAGACAAGCCCATTACTCCTGTACGCCACAGGGCTCCTCTTACAAGACGAGCTGACTTTTCCTGGAACTATGCAGCACTGCGACGCTCCTACCCAATCCTCTTTCCCTCGCTATCCCTCCACAGGTATAAGACTTACACATCTCATCCCATTTTGGTGGCTGCTTTTCAGTGAGCCAACTTACCTTTTGAGGGATGGATAATGAGGCAGATGTGAAATCTGAGTTATTTTTGAACCATGTAAATACATTATATGGTCAGAAATTAAATTTAAAATACTCCCTCGCAATGCTTCTCAAAGTGTTATCCCAGAATCTCCTGCAACACGGTCATCTCTCCTGGGACCCACTTTCAACCCACTAAAAAGGGGGCCCAGAAACTGTATTTAAAGGTGCCTGGATAGTACTAAAATATAGTTAAAGAACTAGATTATTAAATTATAAGATGAGCATGAACTGGACCAAAACATAAAGAGGTAAGTTGAGTTGATGAACCCAAATGTCCATGGGGCTCTCTCATGGATTCGATGGTGCACGTGTCAGAATCTCGGTTAATCCTTCCTAGACCCAGATGAGGGAAGGCCTGGCTGTATCAATTCTGATTCTCTACAGATACGAATTTCACCCAGAAAAGACAGATTTGCATAGCTACTTCTATCTGCTAGCTCTCTAACAGCCATCTCAAAATATGTCACACAAATACATTTTAGGGTAAAATATTTTGATTTCCTTCATAGCCGAAAAGAAATACCACCTAGGTATATATTAGGCTATACCATCTAGTATACACTATGTTCACTTAAGGGCCAAATCTCCTACTAACTCAGCCACAAGTGACAGATAACTAAATTTTAGGATAAAAAAAAAAACTAGTGATATTTCACTATATGACTTCATTCTATGGGCCACTCTTATTGAGCTATTGCATCTGCTTGTAAATTTACAATCAATTGTCAATTTTTTTAGTTAACTTTTCAGAATAACTAGTAAAGTCCAGCCACTCAGTTTTAACAATTTCAACTTTATTCTATTAATTAAAACAATGGTGTTGCAATATCTTGTGCTTCTGCTCCAAAAAAAATGATAATGTTTCATGTTTTCTTAGATCATCATTCAAAATCTTCAGAGCTTTAAATGACTTTGTTTCTCCTCCAAGCATGTGAAGATAAAAATTGTGTGCTTTAATTTATAATCGAATCTAGAAGGAAAGAGAAAAGAGGGAAAGATCTAAATACAGTTTTAAAGTCTGCTTTTCATTCTGAATATTTGCAAAGGCAGCCTGTGATGGAAGACGGGATTCCTATGGAAGTGCGGCCCTCGTTATGCCTTTGGTTTGCCTGCCAGCTTCAGCTGTGTCATTGGCATTTTCAGCAAGAATTCAGAAGAGAAACAAAGGATATAAACTCAAACAGAATGACTAAACTGTAATACAAAGATAATGAACTCCAATGCAACAGGACAGCAAATTAGAAGGCTGGGAAGTTGTTAGTCATAAAAAAAGGAAAAGAGCTTTATTTCCACAACTCTTGGAACATTCTTTGGAAACCAGAAAAACTTAGCAATATAGTTAACCCAGTTACTATCAATGTGATTCTACTTTCATTTTTTTTTCTTACCACTATACTAACAGGAGTGATTCTGCTTTCAAAAGAAAGTCAGGCTAACATTTTTAACAGCAATTATACTTTATGAAAAGGGAACAAGAGGGAGTGAAAGGAACATCAAAGCCCCAGAAAGCACGATGATGACAAACCAGTCAGAAAACAGTGTAAGATCCCCGTTCATCTCAGCATTCTGAAATGAACAGTTCCAGTCTTCAGCAGCTCCCATTGTATCAGCCTGGCAAGGACCTGGTGGGTAGCAGAAGTTGCTGCCAAAGAGATTCGTATGTAAAAAGGAAACTCCTGCCTTCCAAAGAAAAAGTGAAGTAAAACATGGTCCACCCACCCAGCCTGGAAGCAACAGAGTGAGTTAAAGCTTCTTCATGGACTTCTCTTCCTAGCAGCTGGGACTATAGGTTTGTGCCACAAAGCCCAAACAATTTTTTCTGTTTTTAGTAGAGGCAGGGTCTTGCTCTTCCTCAGGCTGGTCTTGAACTTAGCTCAAATGATCCTCCCACCTTGGCCTCCCAAAGTATTAGGATTACAGACATAAGCCACCGTGCCCTGGTATCCTAAAGCTTTGGGAGGCCAAGGTGGGAGGATCATTTGAGCTAAGTTCAAGCTCAGCCTGAGTAAGAACAAGACCCAGCCGCTACTTCTACAATACCACTCCTGCAGTAAGTTTTACCCTTCCAAGACACTAAATTAAGACCAAGATTTTTTTTAAGCCGTGGAAGTCCTATGCATTCCAAAACAATAGCAAGTAAACCAAATTCAAGAATTTTCTTTTAAAGCTGCAAAATCCAAATCAGAGGTCTCCTTGAATATTCCAAGTGATTTTTCTGTTTCCAAAGAATTTTTCTGAATTTAAAAATAAAAAGCCTCAAAATCCTTAACATGATCTTAACACATACTTCAGCTAAGATTTTAAATCTGATCAAATGCATTGAATGAAGAAAATTACTTTTTATAGTAATTATCTTATTATCATAAGGGTGTTTGAAGAAAATTATTTATGAAACCTCCTTTTTTGTTGTTCTAACCCAGCAAGCTAAACATGTCCCATTTATTTTTAAATGAAGTGAAAATTAGCCAGGTGTGTTAGATAAGCTTTCTATACACAGGTCTAAATATTGACAAAGGGAGATTTGTCACTGGAAAAATCATCAGTCTAGCAATTATCACGTTAGCATGTTAAGTGGAAGAAGATGTGAAATTTCCAAATGTGTCAATACAGATTATTTCATTTCCACTAGCTATCAGCTTTACTGTGAACATCAGTCCTTTAATGTACACTGAGCAAGCAGTTCAGCTACAGAAATTTCTCCTCTGTGCCTCAAAAAAAAAAAAAAATCACAAGATCTGGTGTGAAATCACATATGTTTCCAACTACTGCTTCAAATGACCTAAAAGAGGAAGAAAAGGTGCAAATGATGACAAAAGTTCTTTTCTGAGTTTTGTATTTTTATAAGGAGTGTGGTGGGATTCCTCTTTCATTGGGTTATATGAGTGTTTCTCTCTGTTCTTATTGGTCCCAACCGCACAGGCATTTCAGAAAACATCAAGGAACCTGCAAAGTCAGATCATATTACTATACTTATGATACTAAGAAAACCACAGAGTGTCCCAGGAGTAATTCTCTTGCTACACTCATTAGACTCCTGTGAATGGCACTGCAAGTGTAACCCTTTAATATAGGGGCTCCATGAACCCCTATATTAATCCTCTCCCTTTACTAACTATGCGACCCTTGGAGTTGTTTCCCAGAAATGATGGACTTGAACTTTGGGCCTCAAATAATCCTCCTGCCTCAGCCTCTCAAAGCGCTGGGATTATAGGCATGAGCCACCATGTGTGACCGGAAATTATGAATTTTCTACAAGACAAAGGAATTGAGCTTCTGAAGGCCCCAGGACTCAACACCCCCTTCCACCTACCTGAAGGCATGTGGTGCCTCCTCAAAAAGCCCATAATCCACCATCACCAAGTTGGGGAGACAGATGTAGGGCAGCTACTCCCTTCTCCTGCAAGACGTCTGAGGTATTAAAAATTCCTTTCCTCCTTGCAAATCCCCATTTGATCAATAATTGGATCTTTGTGTAACAAGCAACTGCACGAGATCGAAACCTCTTTGCATTTTTAACAGCAAAAGGTAAAAGGAAGTGCTATTAATTTGGGGTGTTAAGAAAGAATCAGGTGTATATAAGAGTAAATTCAGGCAATAGAAAAATTCTACCTTTTTATCACGAGGTGCCTGAGTAACCAGATTAGGACAATGCTGTCTCTCCTGGAATAGTCCCAGATATACCCATTAATGGGGCTTAGGGCACACGACCCCAAAGTATGGTGCCTCAGCATTTGAGGAAACAGCAGAAGCAAAAGAGTTTCTCACCCTTTTCCCCTAAAGCAGCATAAAAGGATTCTCTAAACGTCCTCTAAAATAGGTCTTGGACCCTCATATATCCTGTACCTGGAGAAAAGGAATCGCAAACACCAACACAGAGAAGACCCTGAACAAAATAGGCCTTGCTGAGTCTCCCCCAGTTTATTACCATTACATCATATTCTTTCGTCCAATCATATTTCCCTATAGCTATCCACTTTTTCATCAAACTTAGCATAAAAAGACAGGTTTCCCTACATCTTTGGGTCTTCATTTCTGAAGACACTGTGTCACAGAAAGCATATACACAGACACACTTTATTTGTTTGTTTTTGAGACAGAGTCTCACTTTGTCGCCCTTGGTAGGGTGCCACAGCATCATAGTTCACAGCAACCTCAAACTCTTGGGCTCAAGTGATCTTCTTGCCTCAGCCTCCTGAGCAGCTGGGACTATAGGCGCCCACCACAATGCCTGGCTATTTTTTAGAGACAGGGTTTCACTCTTGCTCAGGCTGGTCTTGAACTCCTGAGCTCAAGCAATCCAGTTGCCTTGGCCTCCCCAAGTGCTAGGATTACAGGTGTGAGCCACCACACCCAGCCTATAACACACATATTAAATAAATGTGTTATGCTTTTCTGTTGTTACTCTGACTTGTGTTACAGGAGTCTCAGCTGTGAACCCAGAAATATGTAAGATTGAAATCTTTTCTCCTTCCCACTCTCAATGACACATTTTGATCCCTTCTCTTTGGCTTTTTTCTATATTTCTAGCCACATCTTCCTTCTTCCTGTGCATTCAGTAAAATTTGAGTTTTCCTACACCACTGCTCCTTTTCTTGTTTGCTATTCATTGATCTTCATCTTGCTGCTAATCAGGACTCCTCTCTAGTTTTACCAAACTCCCAGATACAAGAGTCCCTAAAAATTTGGATGAAAGTGCTCTCTGTCCAAGAGTGGCATGTTTGCACTCCCCAGGAAGATTTCCCACTGGGAGTTTTAATACTGTCCTCTGGATTTCCTTTGTCTTTTTTTAAGTAGGGGCTGAAAGGTATAATACTTTTCCTTATCCATCATAAGGGTCATGGCCAACACTCCGATAACAAAAGACAAGTTAATAAGAGAAAAGCATAACAAGTTTTATCCAAATCTTATGTGACACAGGAGCCTTCAGAAATGAAGACCCAAAGATGCAGGGGAAACTGTCCACTTGTATGCTTGGATTTGATGAAGAATGGACAACTGCATTGAAATGTGATCTCATGGTAGTAAACTATGGGACAAACCCAGCAAGGCCTGTCTGCTTAGATTCCTCTTGGCCTCACTGGGTAGCAATTCTTCCTCTCAAGTACAGGGCAAAACCACTCTGGAATGAAGGTCTTCAAGAAAGAAAGGGGTGAGTGACCTTTCTAGGTTTTATCCTTGCTTTGGAGGAAAGCGTTTCTAGTTTCAGTGATGCGCCATAGGGAAGGGGACTTCTGGATTCTTTTAGGGGATAGAGGAGCCGAGTGAGCAGGAGAAGGTCAGAAACAACGTTGCTTCCGAGGCTGCTACTGAGGCCTTCTGATCTTTTTTAGCATGCCAAAGCACCATACTTTGGCACGTTAATATTGTTTTCTGAGCCCCAATAGTTGCAACTTTGGTTTCAATTACCTTAATGATCTTCACTTTGTAATCGTTTATTTGTTCCTTAAGCTTTTCTAATCTTGTCTCCGCCCTCTTGGCAGAAATTTTTCTCTTGAAGGTCACCAATTACCTCCTCATCACAAAATTCAATAACTCTTTCTCTTCCTTTCTACACTGGGACACAGCACTCTTCTGGCCACTCCTGTTTCTACTTCTCCCACTTGTGACTAATTTTTTTTAACAGGGACAATATTAGATGCTGGCAAGGATATTGAGATAGTAGAACCCTCAGACCTGTGGGTAAGAGTGTAAAATGTGACAGCCAATGGGAAAACAGTTTGACAGTTTCTTAAAAGGTTAAAAACCTAGCATTAACATATGATCTAGCAATGCTACTGCTAGGCACATACACAAGAAATATGAAAACTTACACCAACACAAAAACTTCTCCACAAATGTTCATAGCAGCATTATTCATAACAACCAATTCCTGGAAGCAGTGCAAATGTCCATTCATTAGTGACCGTGGAAACCAAATGTGGTGGGCACATCCAGCCAACGAAATACTATTGAACAGTGAAAAGGAATGAGTCTCTAATAAGCACCACAACTTAGTTAACTCCCCCCCAAAATAGTATGCTAAGTGGAAAAAAAGCAAACATAAAAAACTATATTTTATGGTTCCATTTATATGAAATTTCCAGGAAAGGCAAATGGCTGCGTGGGGCTAAGAGGGAGGGTGTGGATTGACTACAAATGAGCATTAGAAAACTTTTTAGGAGTGTGAAAAATGTTCTAGAACTGAATCCTGATAAAATTTATTCAAAATTCTATAAATTTGCTTTTTAAAAAATCATTGAATTATACACCTACAATGGGCAGATTTTATGGTATGTAAATTATATCTCAATGAAGCTATTTTTAAGGAATCATTTTAAAACCCTAAAAAAAAAACCACAAATGAAATCAGCTACATAAATTATATACTATAAGTTCTGTTCCATTTGTTCTGCTGTAGGGTAAAAATAACAGACTTCCTCAAGATTGAAAATAAACATGGAGGCCAGGTACAATGGCTCATGCTTATAATCCAGCACTTGGGAGGCTGAGGTGGGAAGATTGCTTGAGGCCAGGTGGTTAAGACCAGCTGCTTTGCAAGCAGCTACTTCTGAGGGCTTCCAATCTCCTTTAACAAGACATCATCTCTAAAAATAAAAATAAAAAATAAGCTAGCTGGGCATGGTGGCATACGCCTGTAGTCCTAGCTACTCAGGAAGCTGAGGCAGGAGGATAGCTTGAGCTACTCGAAAGTCTACAATGAGCTATGATTATGCCACTGCACTTCAGCCTGGGCAATAGAGAAAGACCTTGTCTCTAAAAAAATTTAAAAAAAAATTTTATTTAAAAAAAGAGAAAAGAAATATAGTGAAAATTAAGAAAATTTTGTTATAAATCAACCCACAATAACACTTTAGTTAATGCCATTTTTGCCCGGTTACTTTTTAGTTAAACTGTTTATACTAGTCTATTCATATCCATATCTGTGGTGCTTAATTTTTTTTTTAATTGAGACAGAGTCTCACTTTGTCACCCTTGGTAGAGTGCCCTGGCATCATAGCTCACAGCAACCTTCAACTCTTGGGCTAAAGCAATTCTCTTGCCTGAGCCTCCCTTGTAGCTGGATGACAAGCCCCCACCACAACACCTGGCTACTTTTTTCTTTTGTTAGCAGGTCCAGGCCAGGTTTGAACCATCAGCTCTGGGGCATGTGGTCAGCTCCCTAACCACTGAGCTGTGGGCGCCTTATCTGTGGTGTTTAATTCTATATGTCAACTTGTCTGGGCCAAAGGATGCCCAGTTATCTGGCAAAACATTATTTCTGGGTATTTCTATACCAGAAGGGTGCCAGAACATATTAGCATTTCAATCAGTAGACTGAGCAAAGAGCTCTCACCCAACGTGGGTGGACATCTTCAATCTACTGAGGGCCTGATTAGAGCACAAAGGCAGAGAAAGAATGAATTTGCTCTGTCTCCCAGAGTGAGGACATCCATCTTTTTCCTGCCCTGGGACATTGGTGCTCTAGTTTTTAGGCCTTCAGACTCAGTCTAAGACTTACATCATTGATTCTTCTGGTTGTCAGGCTTTTTGAGCTGGACTGGAAGGATTCCACCAGCTTTCCTGGTTCTCCAGCTTCCAGACAGCAGATTATGGGACTTCTCAGCCTCCATAATCATGTGATCTGATGCCTAGAGTAAGCCTCTACTTTTTTATACATGTCCTACTATTTTTATTTCTCTGAAGAACCCTGACTAGCACAATACCTAAACGTATTTTTGTCACTTGGCAAAAGTTTTCTTACTTATAATATTTTTGCCATGGTCAATTATTACAAAATATTATAAGTAAGAAAGTTAGTTGGACCTTTCTTTCTTACTAATGATGATTATTTGGAAGAATATCTATAAGAAAGTCTCTTTTTGTGGCCAGGCATGGTGGCTCATGCCTGTAATCCCAGCACATGGGAGGCTGAGGCAGGTGGATTGCTTGAGCTCACAGGTTTGAGACCAATCTGAGCAAGGGCAAGACCCTGTCTCTAAAAATAGCTGGGCATGGTGGCAGGCATCTCGGGTAGTAGTCCCAGCTACTCGGGAGGCTGAGGCAAGAGTATTAACTTGAGCCTAAGAGGCTCAACCTAAGAGGTTGCTGTGAGCTATGATGCAACAAAGTGAGACTCTGTCTCGGAAAAAAAAAGTCTCTTTTTCTCTGTGATAATTTCTCCAAACAATGTGTTATAACTTCTGCACCTTTGCATCTTGCTATTTGTTCCCTTTCTTTTGGAAACCTTCTCTCCTTTCAGTGGTTCAAAATTTCTGACACAAGTAGGAGAGATCAATAGTATCCCCAAATTAGAGTAAACGAATCTGCCTGGGCATTTGCTCCACTGTACTGCACCACCAGCCTGAATGCCAGAAGCCAAATGCGGTAAAATTCTAACATAACTTAATAAATGACATCTAAACATTTAATCGTATAAAATGCACTTTGCATGACAGTGAAATCAATGAAATTACCAGGTGTTGTTACTGCCTATCCTGCCAAACAATGTTTCTGGCAATTTGCCTATGCGTTCCATATCCCACCTGGTTCTAGCTGTATTTTGTCATGAACTAGTTGTGGTTTTCTATTCTATTCAATTTCCCCAGAAATAATTTTGAGCTCTGTGGCCTAGCTAGAACTAATAGAAGATTAGCAGTGATCCCAACCCTCTTTTGTTGGAGCATGTTTTATCAACCTCATCGAAAGAGACAGGGTAGGAAGAAGATTGAGAATATAGGGATCTGCTTTTGCCTCCACTTCCTAAGAAAAACTGCCTGAATCCAATCTTGTCCTTCCCCATACCTACCTACCTACTCCCTTCTCCAGAGAGATTTTAGGCCACCCAATTTGAGAATGAGAGCTGTTGAGAGGATGGAAGCCAATCACCAATCTATAACTGTGCTATAACTGAATTCACGTTATCATCAGGTGTGTGTGATTGTAGTTTTACTAGACCTAGTAGTCAAAAGAAACGTTTGAATTCAGTATAGAAAGTTACAAGAGTTCTAATTCAAAGTTAAAGAAAAAGCATGCTTGTAGTGGTGGTCACTGTGGTTGACTTGGCAAGACACTGCATTTAAGTCAATCAAGGTAACCCATTTCTCACTCAGTCATTGGATTAGAATGGGTTTATGACCCAATCCAGCTATTGAGATATGAGAAAAGTCAGGCATGGACTTCTGGGAAAGCATTGTTCATTCCTAAAAAGGAATTTCAAGGAAGAGACGTTAGCTCACTTTTCCCTGACCATTACTGGGTCTGGATAGGAAGCTTGGACTTGCTATCTTGTGATTATATCTTGTGATTATAAAGGGAACCAACGACAAAGATTCCCTCCTTGACTGAACTTCAGGCTTCTGTGAGCCTATACTAGGCATGACCTTGGGCTTCTTTTTCTCTCTTTGTAGAGATCAACGTTAGTTGAAATCCTGATAAACTTATCAGTTTAGCCAGAATCCCCTGCTCTCAACATCTAATCACGCTTAATATCTTTCCAAACTCCTGATCCCCTATCTCACCCTGGCCAGCCTTTGGCAAGAATCCTATTAGGTCAGTTTACCAAAGAATTGCCCTTCCCTCTTGGTAATTTTCCATCTACCAATTCCCCTACCCAGCTCTTTAGCTATAAATCTCCACTTTTCCTTGTTGAATTCAGAATTGAGCACAGTTTTTTCTGAGGTCCATTTTCCCCTATTGCAGTAATTGACGATTAACATTTGCTTTTACCTCTTTAACTACTTACTGTTCACTCTGGTTTTCCCTGACAACAGTCCCTGTAAGAAACCAAGGTTGAGGACAGCAAAGCAGGATGATAAAGGCACCTGTGTCTTCAATGACCTCTGTGAGTTACTATTATACAGACAACCTGTTTGAGCCAAGTTTTGGGGGGATTTTGTTCAGTTAATTGGTTGAGTTTTTTGTTGTTGTTGTTGTTTCTCTAGCTTGTTCCAGAAAATATCTTAAGACAATGCTGTTCTGTGAATGTTGAATTTGAGCATTCATCCTAGACAAAAAACACTTCATAGGTTTGAGGATACAGAAGAAATATTATTTGAAAAGAAGGTAATAAATGAGCAGAGGAATAAGAAGTGGTGGTTCAAGATGAAGGATGACTCTACACTTAATCATATGACCTCCTTTCTCATATACCTTTTACAAGAATAGAACTATATCAGCAAATGCTCTGAAATCAAGAGAAAACAAAATGAAGAAATTAGAAACTTCCCCACAGCGTTAGGGGTTCCAGCATTAGGGGTTCCAAATTAGGGCTTGAGGCATGTGCAATTTCACATTACCTGGCCAACCACATCCAGTTATCTCTGGGAAACTGTGGCTGATCTTGGCTTTGCAGGGTGCCCGAGAAACTCCCCTCCCACCTATTAGAATAGCACAGAGCCCTTGAGGAATATATTAAATGCTTTGCCTTTGTAGAACATTTTTAACTTGCTACAGTACTTTCAAATCCATTAGCTAATTGCAATCTTCAAAACAGTGTGCTAAGGTAGACATTACCCCCATTTGACAAATGACAAGTGCAGAGTGCATGGAGAAGGTGAAAACATTTGCTTAAAATAACCCAACTAACTGCATTGCGAATAGTCCATAGCTGAGATTACTTGCTTAAAAGAGGAAATATTCTCCGATCCTATTGTAAATGCACTCTGCTCTGGATTTTCGAAGAGCCAGATGGGCAACAGTGTCTCTAAGTATACATGTATACACTAAATACACGCTCTGTTCCCTGTTGTGACCAGTTTCTAATATGTTTCAGCCTCATAACTTCCTACTTTTCCCTCCTTTATATTCTTTATCCACTCCCCAGGGCCAAATGCTACAGAAACTCTATGTGGGAAATGTTTAACAGAAAAGCCAGAAAGGTATCCGCTAAGAAAAGTAAGAATTATTACACCATGGAGATCAGCTATAAATGGAGATGATGTACGTTTTGCATTGATCAAACCAAAGAAAAGTAGTAAGGACTAATCTGATTCAATATTCAAATAGAGCTCAAAATAAAATCAAATTCTTAACATTACACATTTACAAAGGACTCAGTCCATTGTACTCCTACCAAAACATCTAATGAAAGAAAAGGGAAATTGAACTACCCAACACATTCTACGAGGCAAATATCACCTTGATCCCTAAACCAGGGAGAGACCCAACAAGAAAAGAAAACTATAGACCAATATCACTAATGAATATTGATGCAAAAATATTTAACAAGATCCTAACAAACAGACTCCAACAACACATCAAA
>CAUYRH010124582.1:0-54463 GCA_963574655.1 Perodicticus potto | reverse complement strand
TAGTTGTTTTGAAGTGTACCCTTGCATTGTGGGAATATATATTTTAAGTAATGAAACAGATGTTTAAAAGGTCATATATAAAACCCAAAGGAAACAGAGGAAAACATGGATAAATGTGACTGCATCAAACATTTCAAACTTTTTGTGTGATTTTCTACTGCGTTTTTCCTTCTGTGTCCTTTTCTGGCAAAAAATTTTTTCCCAGCCTTTTGGTCTGTACGACCATTCGTCCTACAATTCTGATTATGGTTTCTTTTATCATAGAACACTTTTATTATTTATTTAACTAAAAATGTCCCAGCGATATCCGTAGCATGGATGGTAGAGAGCCTCTAACGGTCACATTTTAGAATCTGATTTTGGGAAGAGTATCCCTATGGTGAGAGAGAGATGGGGACAGACAGGTAGAGAGAAAGGGGAGAGAGAGGAAAGAATGGTGAGCATGAATCTTGGTAAAGGTTCTTTTTTTTTTTTTTTCTCCCTGTAAAGGAGGCCACTGTCTCCTGAGGGCCTTTTTGAGAGGAATGCTGTTAGCATGCATTTACACCATAAGGATTTCCTTATTGTGAAGAGGCCCTCTCTCAAAGAGTTGGCTGTCCAGAAGGCAGCTCCCCCCCCACCCTGTTCTTTATCCTAGTTCTACCCCGTCCTTGAGACCTACTTGAAATGCAGGCTTCATAAGCCCATCTCCATTCCCTCTCAGGGTACCTGCTCCTTTCTGGCTTATGGCATATAGACTTCTGCATGTCCGATCTTTCTCCTTAGAATGTCATTTAACAGCATGGACCCTCCCTTTCTGTCATCCATCTTCAATTTCTACACTGTCTTTAGCAGTCGGTGCATAATAAACATTTATAAATACATGAAGGTAATTTACCGAACATATCATCTCTCATCTCCTCTTCTCTCTTACGGGCGCTTCTGAGACTGGTTCATCCTTCACAAGAGGCATTTGGGACCTTGAAATTCAACACGGCGAGAATTTGGCAGAAATGAGTTTGAAGTATTGGCTTGGAAACTGGTTGAAATTTTGGGAAGAAGGAAGGGGAAAAGCAGGGCAGAAGGAATTCTAGAGCTGCGAGCATTGATTTTAGGATATTCTCAGGTTAAAACCCCCCTGCTCATGACCATTCCCAAACATGAGTTCATGGCAGCTTACTTAACAGGTATTTATTGAGTACCTGACAAGTGTTTTGCTTTGAGTGAGGTGTGCTAGGACAAATAGGAATGAATTGCGATCTTTGCCCTTGTGAAGCTGTTTTGTAGTTGGGGATTTAGACAGTTTGTTTAGGAAGAAGGGCTTTAAAATACATAGAATTACCCATCTGTAATCCCAGTTACTTGGGAGGCTGAGGCAGGAGGATCACTTGAATTTAGGAGTTTGAGGTTGGAGTGAGCAGTGATGACAGCACTGCTCTATAGACTTAGTACCCCCCAAAAAGAAAAATTAAAAAAGGTCAGGCATGGTGACTTATTCCTGTAATCCTAGCACTCTAGGAGGCTGAGGTGGGAGGATCACTTGAGCCCAGGAGTTTGAGACCAGCCTGAGCAAGAGCGAGACCCTATCTCTACTAAAAATAGCAACACCCTCACCCCCCTAAAAATAGCCTGGTGTCATGGCAGGCACCTGTACTCCCAGCTACTTGGGAGATTGAGGAAAGAGGATCTCTTGAGCTGAAGAGTTTGAGGTTGCTGTGAGCTATGATGATGCCACAGCACTCTAACTAGGCCAGTAGAATGAAATTCCGTCTCAAAAAAAAAAGGAAAAAATATGGGCATTCTGTAAATTACCCTTCTGTATTACTCTTTATTTTATTTTAATTACCCATTCTGTCTTTTCCTCTTCCTAAATGAAGCTGGTTGGGGCCGTCTTGTTCAGAATCATTTCTGTGGAGGTTGTCAGGATGGTCTTAAGTTAGCTCTCTGTTCATTCAGTTAGTCTTGAACTGATACCCGAAATTCATTCTTTAATTTGTGTGTTCATTTAGTCATTCAACAGAAAGTTGTGCAATCAATATGAGCTAGGTTAGCCAAGTTTAAGTACACAGGACTACTAAACTCCCACTGATTTTTCTATTAGAAAACTGATTTATTGGCTCGGCACCCGTAGCACAGTGGTTATGGTGCCAGCCACGTATACTGAGGCTGGTGGGTTCGAACCCGGCCCAGGCCAGCTAAACAACAATGGCAACTGCAACAAAATAGCTGGGCGTTGTGGCGGGCGCCTGTAATCCCAGCTACTGGGTGGTTGAGGCAAGAGAATTGCTTAAGCCCAGGAGTTCGAAGTTGCTGTGAGCTGTGACATCACAGCACTCTGCCGAGGGTGACATGGGAGACTCTGTCTCAAAAAAGAAAAAGAAAAAGAAAAGAAAAAAGAAACAAAACTGATTTATTAGTGGCAGTAATGGGTTGACAGGGATAAAATTGCTACCAAAACCTATGTAGAAATACTGGGGTCCAGGATAACTTGATATTCTAATTGGAGATGATTTCTAGAGTGTGTGTCCTTGATATTTGGCAAAACGTCTGCCACAAAGTGGGGCACCGATGAATATTTGTTGAAAGACAGAATACTGGAGAAAGAAAGTCTAGAGGTAGTGTATTTATTTACAAGAAAAGTTACTTTGCGATGAAGGGGACAGAAGGGGAGCTTGATTGGGGAGGGGCACACAAGGGGCTTTGGGTAGTGCGTTAATATCATTTTTAAAGACTTTCTGAACATCTGAAATATTAAAAAATGTCTCATTGTTCTCCCACATGGTTGATCTTCATCTTTGCTGCTGAGTTCCAGCCTTCGCTCCCCAGAGGAAGCAGGAGATGATTTAAGCCTTAGTATTTCTAAAAAAGTTTTAGTTCTTACCAAAGTTTTTTTTCCAGGAACAGATTATACTTTTCAATACGTGGGACAGAAAACAGAGTGGAAGTGAATGTGTTCTCTGGAACGTTCCAGTCCTGAGCTGATTTTCGTAAAGGTCCTGTAGATAGTTGTGTGCTGAGGGGCTGCAGGAGCACAGAAGTAAAGATCTCAGGGTCGCTGATTCCTTTCTTTCTTCTTCTTTTTTTTTTTGTTGTTGAGAAGGGAAGTGGGAGAGGATCGTGTAAGGATAGAACATTGCTGAAAACATGTGTGCCTTTTAATTTCTTTGCCCTTACCTGAATAAAAGGCCAATCCTTTTATTACCATATATGGGAAAGACCTTCTGGAGAAAAGAACCATTGCTTTTGTGTGTGGAGGTGACCAGAAAGGGGGGGGAGGGTATATCTTCCAGCACAGTTTAAAGTAGTTTGTTCTGTTGCCTCTCCAGAGGTCAAAGGTGAGACAGACTTTTTGTTGGTGGTGTTCCCCTCCCCCTTCCTTTTTTTTTTTTTAAACCCCCTTTTCTTGTTATCTCAACTTCCAAACATCAGCTTTGATGTCTATTGTTGGGACTTCAAGAGGACTCTTAGCACGTTGCAGGTGTTGGTTTTAGTGAGCAGGCGAGAGACCCACATTCCTAGCCCTGAAGCCTGTGCTCGCCAAGGACGTGTCCCGGTGGGTGGAGGGTGTGTACCAGGTTTTCTCCCCTTCCTTTTTAAAGGCTGTCTGAAGGGCTCTGTCTTCCTTCAGAGCAGCTGAAGAGAGGTTGTCTAACAGGCGCGTATTAAGGTTTCATTAATCAAAGACACTTCCACTGCCCCTTTACAGAAACACAACTGCTTTGGCTGTCCTCCGCTGACAGCCCACTAATTTATCTTTCCCAGAGGAAGGGCGGGGTGGAGGACGGCAAGGCAGAGGCTGCCCCTGCCCTGCAGAAGGGATCTTCACCCTGGCTCTGTGCGTCCACATGTGGGCTCTCGGGACTGTGCCTGGGCTTCGCCTGTCCATCCATGTCCGTTCAGAGCTGTGGGTGCAGCTGGCTATCACCCCCCACCCTGTCCGTGAATCAGGGGGTCAAAACCACTGGAAAGAGATGCTCTTCTTTCATTTTCAAGAAAACTTTCATTTCTGACTCTCAGCTTCAAGGTTTGCTGAAATTGGGGGCAGAAAGCTCTAGAGGAAGGAGATGATGGTGAGGGTGCACGTGTTTAAGTGTGTTTAATGGACAGTGTAGGGGAAAGCAGGGGTGATGGGGACATTGGTGCTTGGAGAGCCACTGACCTGAAATGGCACAGTCTCCCTGTTCAGCTTTGCTGAACTTCTCATGCTCAGGTTGGAATCTGACCTTCTGTAACCTTCGGCTCGAGAGATGAATATTTGGGCTTTTGGAAACCTCTCAGGGCCCCCAGAGTAAGTGATTGAGAATTATCTCTTCTTCTTTTTTTTTGAAAGCTAGGTGTCCACTGGGGAGCAGCTTCGAACTCAATTTTATTCAACTCATCAAATATTTACTGAATACTCCTCGACGTGTTTGACTCTGTTGGGGACGTGATGGTGAGGCACTCTCCTTTTCCTCGATCTTAATTAGAAGTCAGAACTAGAGCATACATACCTGTACTAAAAGGTAGACTAAAACACGTTCCCTAAGACAATTGGAAAATGGAAGCTTCAAAATGGCATGGTCACATGTGACTTATTTACTCAGCGAGTATTGATTGAGTTCTACTGTATACCAGACAATGGAGATACAGAAACTTGGACTTGGTCCTTCTCCGCAAGGATCTAATAAGCTGGTAGGAGAGGCAGACACACAAACACGAGCGTGCGTTGCGGTGTCAGACCAGGTACTGGAGCAAAGGACAGAGTGTAGGAAGAGGGAGGTGAAGCCGTTGACTGTGGTAGGAGAGGCCGCAGACAAGACTTTGCTGCGATGGTGACGTTTAAGCAAGGTTTTCAAAGATGAGCTGAATATCACCATTTAGACAAGAGGAAAAGGCATTCCAGGTAGAAGAAACAGTCCGTGCAAAGGAGGAGAGCTGAGGGCCATTTGGTTTCATTGGAGCTTGAGATAGATGTAGAAGGAGGTGGGTAGGAGGGAGTGGCTGGAGGTGTGGCTGAGCCTGTGATGAAGGTCTGGCTTGTGCAGCTGCAAGACCTGGAGCTCATTCTGTAAGAAAGGTTTAATCGGGGGAGCGAGATAGTGTGAGGTAAGGCTTAGAAGGAAGACTAAGTGTGGCATTGAGGGTGGATTCGTGGGCTTCAGCCTGGAGTTAGTAGGGGCACCACTTAGGAGCCAGCTGAGTGAGAGAAGGCAGGTGGAATTCAGCAGTGGCAAAGCTGATGGAGAGGAAAGAGTAGACCATTGGGGTACACGGGCAGGTCTTGCTAATTGGGGGAGGCAGGAGGAGATTTCAGGGGAGTGGGAAGAGGCTGCTGAACTTTGGGCTTGGATGACTAGTGGATGGTTCTGGGGGATACTTAAGTTTTTGTTTTGGATATGGATTTGGAAGGATCTTGGAAAAACTATGTAGAGATAGTCTGCGTATTTGCAATGTGTCTTTTTTTTTTTGCAGTTTTTGCCTGGGGCTGGGTTTGAACCCATCACCTCTGGCATATGGGGCCAGTGCCCTACTCCTTTGAGCCATAGGCACCACCTGCGATGTGTCTTAAAGGAGAGACATATCGACAAGTAGAAGTTGTCAGAATCTGAATTCAGTTGTATTTATTTGTGTCAATCGTCTTTTAGAATAAACGAGAATTAGAGGGAGGTATCTTAACTCCATGACCAATACACTCCAGTATTTTTGAAATCCTGAATAATGTGAAATATTTTCATCAAAGACTTTTATTCGTATATGCGCTGGTGTCTGGAGAACCAAGATAGATGTTCCCTGTATGTCTGGATTCCTGAGCCATGGGTTCTTCCCTCAATCCTAATTAATCCTTTGCAGTTAGTGACTGATGGAAACACGAGTCTATAAAATTTTAATCGTTGGTTATATAGACACAACTGACTTTATCATAGGACCCCAGGTCTGTGTGTGTCTGAAATTAGTATGTTGAATGTTTTGCATATTTGATTACTTCGTAAAATGCAAAGTGTCTAGAGAAAGTAGGCTGGAGTACTAGAAAGGGTGTGTTTATTTTATTTTCTGAGTAGTCTCGAAAAGGAATCTATGTCTGTCTGTCTGTCTTATTCTCAAGTACGTATCATGGATTCCGAGTACTTGGAGTTTACGCTCTTAGTCATCTCTGAGTGACCAGAACTTGGGCCTTCTCCTTCACATTTCATTTCTCCCCTCTAACCTCTAGGAGAACAGGTGGGATTGGTCTTGAGTGAGGAGTTACGAAGAGAATTATGTTTCTAATAAAAAGAGGGAGGCATGTCTCCGTGGTGAGATACAGTACTGGGGTGTCGTGGTGTTCCGTGTCTCAAAGTGAGCAACTCTGGATCGCAGCCGTAGGAGGAGAGGGGCTCGGGTGGTTCTGACAGTGAGCTGGAGCTCAGGTTGACCTTTGGGACAAAGAATTTAAGGGGTGTTGTCTCTCATATACGTGTGTGCGCACTTGCACAGATTCACACTACTACTGTCTCTCCCTTTGAACACCTGGCCTTGCCTGTTGGATTTCCCACTGGGGGTCCTGCCGTTCAGCACCCACTGCCATTCTAAATGACAGAGATAACTTTGGTTTTGTGCTGTGGCTTTACGTCTGGGGTGTAAGATCAGAGATCTGTGGAAAGCATGGCAGAGCACTCCTTGGCTCACCTGTGTGCATAGAAAACTTATGTTTGGGTCTCCGCAGTGATGGGGAATGTGGGTTTTAATGGCAAGAGCGGCATCTCTCCTCTTGTGAGCCCCTGTGTTAGGTGCTTAAAAGCTCCAGTTTAGTTTGTCCTCACAACAGCGTTGCGGTGTACCTACATCAGAGTACAGATGATTAATTAAAGCTCAGAGTGGTTAAGTGCCTGGCCTGGGTCACACAGCTGGGAAGTGGTGGAGCTGAGATTTTGACTGATGCTCTGTTTTTCCCTCTGCCTCCTTCTGGCATCCACGGCCAGTGAGGAATGCTCTCGTCTTAGCAGTGGGTTCACTCTGGAGTAAGAAGCACCTTCAGAGGAGGGATTTCTTGGAGAAAGATTGCAATCTTCTCTGATGATTACGAAAAGGCCGGCGTCCTTGGGGCACAGGTGGCGAGGTTGTGGGACGGGCTAGATGGCCTCTTGGGGCCTTTCTTGAGGGCCTCTGTGAGGGGTTGGAGGTGGAACTGTACACTCGGTCACTTGGAAGGTGGTTGTCTGGGGCCAGGGACTGTCCTTCTGTACTTTCCTAGGGACCGGAGGGGCTGTGGACTCCTCTCCAAAGCCCTTAGGCCTCTGTTGCTGAGGACTCTCAAGGCAGAGCTAATATCCTGATGTCACGGGTGATCAGAGAGGCTTTCCCCTCCCAGTGGACTTCACTTCCTTACAGTACTGTCCGTCTTGAACTTCCTTTTCCCCTTCTGTTTCCTGTTCTTGAGTCCATCCCATAGCTCAGTGATTCTCAACCCGTGTGCCCTGAGGGCATCTTAGATGTGCTGTGAAAAATTTTAAGGATAATTAATTAAATTATTTTTGAAAGAAATTCAAAGCACAGTAAGTACTTTCCTCTTCTGTTTCACTCACTCTCTTTCTCTTTTTTTTTTGATCAACATAATTTAAGTGTCCCGTGCAAGTTTAACTACAGGTTCGAGTGTGCTGTGAGATAGAAAAGTTTGAGAGGCTCGGCGCCTGTGGCTCAAGGGGCTAAGGCACCAGCCACGTACACCTAAGCTGGTGGGTTCGAATCCAGCCTGGGCCCGCCAAACAACAATGACGGCTGCAACCAAAAAATGGCCGGGCGTTGTGGTGGGCACCTGCAGTCCCAGCTACTTTGGAGGCGGAGGCAAGAGACTCGCTTGAGCCCAGGAATTGGAGGTTGCTGTGAGCTGTGATGCCACAGCACTCTATCCAGGGTGACAGCTTGAGGCTCTGTCTCAAAAAAAAAAGAAAAAAAGAAAAGTTTGAGAAACACTGCTGTATCTCATCTGGGTTCTCCTTCTGTCTCTAAATTGCTCTCCTGTGAAATGAGAGAAAATTTCTCTTCTAATTTGTCTTATTTTTCTTTAATTTCTCTATCTCTTGGTCCATGCTCCAAGTTCACACCTGGCAGCTGTCGAGTTTGAGCTCCTCCTGTATGCTCTCTCTGCATCTGTCTGTCGTTTATTTTTTTTGCAGTTCTTGACCGGGGCCGGGTTTGAACCTGTCACCTCCGGCGTATGAGGCCGGCGCCCTGCTCCTCTGAGCCACAGGCACCGCCCTCTCTGCATCTCTTTGGATGCTTTTTGCTTAACACAAACTCTGTAAGGGGTGGCTGTGTCTGTTCGGATCCAAGTCAGGGCCTGCGGACGGAGAAGAGGACCTTTGTCAGTATCTGTAGGTTGAGTAAAGGCGACTGGCCTGGAGTTGGGGTAAAGTGCTGGGAGCTGAGCCAGAAAGGGGAGTCTGGGAAGGGCTGTGCGGATACTGGGGCCTAATCTCTCCTCAGGCTTCCAGATTGTTCTTTCCCTTTCCTGGGAAGCCGTGCAGCCTGGTCTCGCCAATGTGGTGCCTCCTTTGGCAGCACCCAGTTAGGGATCCCATCTCTATAGTTAAATGGCTGGAAAGAAAACCAGAGGGCCATCAAGGATGGCCACGTGCAGTTGCTGGGAAATCCTGCCTGGACCCCTGTTCAGAGAAGCCGTAGAACTGCACAGAAGCTTAGGTATCTGATGTTTTTCAGATTCCACTTTTTAAGACAAGGAAATTCTGTCGATGTATTAGGAGACGTCTGACAAATAATTCTTCAGAGGGAAAAATACCTGATTGGCAGCGTTTGCTGATTTCCATGGTGTAAACACTGCCGTTATGGTTAGTTTCAAGCTGCCAGCGTGAAGTTGCTGAAAGCTGAGTTGGGAAGAGACGTGGTGGCCGTCTTAGTTGCTGGGCTCCGGAATGGAAGTCCAGTCCTTGATGGGGCTGTCGCTAAAATGGGGAGGTCATTTCCTTACCAAATCAAAACACGAAATCCATGGCTGTGTTCTCTGTCGTAGTCAGCTGTCCCCACGTCGGGTTCTTGATTCTAGCTTGCACCATGCATATTTGGTAATGGTAATGCTCAGATTGTTGCCATCAGTTAAATGCACATACACTTTCTCCCATTTAATCATTCCATCAGTCCTATACCCTAGGGACTCATAGCTCCCTTGTACAGGTTAGGTAGGAAATGGTGACACCGAGTGAGTCAGTACAGGGTTACACAGTCTTTTTTTTTTTTTTTAAGAGACAGGTTCTCTCTCTGTTACTCAGGCATTTGCATGATTATAGCTCACTGGGACTACAAGCATGCACCACCGCACCTGGCTAATTTTTCTTACTTTTGTGTAGCGACTGGGTCTCACTATGTCACCTGGATTGGTCTCAAAATCCTGGTGGTCTCAAGTGATCCACCTGCCTCAGTCCCCCAAAGTGCTGAGAATTACAGGCGTGAGCCACGGCACCCAGCCTGAGTTATGTAGTCTTTAAGCGGCAGAACCAGAGTTTGAAATCAGGACTGTGTGATCCCATATCCCAAACCTTTGTCCACTATATTGTAATTGATATTGTGTAATGTTTCTGAGACACCTTCAGATTTTGATCTGCTTTGAAGGCAGGTTTCTGTAGCATAACCTCTGGTCCTGTTGGCACTTCTTCGTTTCAGACCGTCAGGATGGATTCTCTTGAGGTGTGAGGTGTCATTACACCTTCAGCAAGCTTGGTTGTGAGGTATTGGCTGTCCTCTAAGACGTTTCCTGAGCCCCAAGTCCACAGATTTCACTGAGGACTGAAATGGCTGCATTCTTCATAGACACTGAGTTTGCCTGTTCCAAAAATGGTGATTTCTATAGCAACCATTTATTCTAGCAGATGTGTGCCTGGTATGGTTGGCAGAGAGGGTGGGATCAAAAATGGAAACGGCCTTTTATTCTTCACTTCCTGAATGCACGTCCTGCGTGTGAGGCATATAGAAGGGGAAAAACATGGCATCCTTAGAATCTGTAAGAGATCCGTAGCCCAGGAAAGAAAGGAATATATGTTGCCTAAGACTAATTTTTGTCCGAAGCTTGAGTTAGGCTGTGTTTGGCTTGCACAGTGTTCTTTGGCACATGTACCTGTTGGTTTCAGTTGAGTGGATGATTCTCATTTGGTCTCTGTAGAATACAGACATTTGCCATGGGGATGAGATGGCTAATATTCAGGGAGCTGGCTCTTCCGTGATTACAAAGTCTATATTAATATATATTAGTTTAGGGCTCTTTTTAGTTGTAAGCAAAATAACCTATTTATGCCTCAGCGAAACATTTGTTGTCCTAATACAGGAGCTTTTCATGGAGCCCAAGGGCAGGAATGTAGCCCCACCTTTGAAAGGCAGATGAATGGGAATCAGATGTCTTATGCTACTGGGTAGTATTCTCTTTCTCATCCTCCTTCAACCTGTGCCCCTCGTTTCATTTGCTTCTCTCTGCAGACCATAGTGCAAGTCTAAAAATGACCATCCCAGGACTCCCAGGTTTATTCAGATGACCAGGACTGATTGAGCATTCCCTGTGTGCACCCCAAATTCTGGATGTGAGACAGTCCGTCTGATGCAGCTTGGTAGCTGTCTACCCTTGGCCAGTTCCTCACGGGAGGCTTTGTGGTGTGGGTTATTGTCTCAGTCTGTTCAGGCTGTCATAACAAAATACCACAGACTGGGTGGTGGCGTTAATGACTGAAATGTATTTCTCACAGCTCTGGAGGCAGGCTGGAAAGTGCAACTGACATCAAGGTGGCGCCAGATTTGGTGTCTGGGGAGGGTTTTCTTCCTGGTTTGCAAATGGCCACCTTCTGGCCACATTCTTAACGCAGAGAGAGCGCGAGCGAGATGTACTCGCTTTCTGGAGTCACCTTTTGTAAGGGCACTAATCCTATCAGATCAGAGCCCCACCCTCAGGACTTCATTTACCATAATTATCTCCTTATAGGTCCTCTCTTCAAATGTAGTCGCATGGGGGTTAGAGCTTCAACGCACTATGTTTAAGAGGCTCGGTTCAGTCCATAGAGGTTGTATAGCATAGCATGGCTGCCGTGACCCACTCTTGGGCCTTGTGGATTGGAAAGGGGCTCATGGCCTCCTGCCCAGAAGGAAGACAGTACAGACGAGAAGGCTGAACACGCTGCTGAAACAATGCCATATGCCAGGTTAGAACCTGATGCTCATTATTCAACTCAAACTCATTGCACTTGGGTGAGGAGCTATGCTGTGTGTTGGGAGTGGATGTGTGTGTATACATAGGTGTGCATGTAATCACATGTCTGTCTGTAAATATATAGAATTAGAGAGGACTTTCTGGAAAAGGAATGTTTGAGAATGGCCTTGGGCTCTTGTTGGCTGTGGCCGGCTGCGATGGGCTTCTCTGTGTGTGTCGGTTTACGTGGAGTTTGAAGCTGAATCTAAGTTCCCACTTCTTGCACTTCTGAGGAACAGTCAAGAGAAGAGCCAGGTTTATAGGTTGCCTCTTAGCTCTGCATTGCAAAGGAGTTAAGCCACTCCTTGTGGCAATGGCTTTAAAATAGGGTTTTTAATAAAATGGAGAGAGGAACTGTGGAATCATGCTCTCCTGTCACCTGTGGGCAAAGGGATATCCAGGCTGCTCCGGGGAGCCTTTTGCATGCATCCTCCTGTGCTAGCGGGATGCGTGCTGCAGCAGAGACCAGATGATGAATATATTTTTAAACTTGGAACCCATGAACCACTTATTATTTCTGAATTAGGAATCAAAACGTATGAATAATCTCAACAGGGTTTCAGCAGATGTATTCTGCCTTTAAGGTCACTTTACTTTGGGGAGATGGCCGGGGATAAGGTGAAGTCCAGCCCCATTCTCTCTGTGACTCTTAGAACACCCCGTGTCATGTTCACCCAATTCGCCAGTCTCCACACGTGTGATGCCAGGCCCGTCAGCGGGCTCAGAGAAACTCCTGGAAGTCAACGACCGTCTTTATTTGTTAATAATATGTCAGTGTCACCAGCGAGTTGTGAAAAGCTCCGGGTGGCCCTGTGCTCATGGCTGTGAAGACTGAAGAGGCTGCAGAGTGCAGCGGAACCCTCAGGTTTACCCGAGGGCTCCTGCCACCTCTCCTCACTCTCAGCGTCTCTTCCTGACTCTCTCTCCCCAGCCCCCTGCCAAACAAGGTCCGGAACTGAGGTGTTCTGGAATTCCACCCTTGCTAAGCTCTGGGATTAAGGCCAGTCATTTGGAAAGGGGTTAGTAGAAGAGGAAAAAAAAAAATATCCCCAGTGTTAACCCCTTGGGCCCATGGCACTGAGAAAGCTTCACCACTTGGCCACCAGAAAATCAGCACTCTTGGCCTCATCCCTGAAACCTGTACCAGGAGGAGACAGTTAAGCCAAAGCCAGGCCGATGAACATCTGTCTTCACAGATGGTTGTGCAGGGCACACCTGTCCAGCCTCTCTCTCACCCTCAATGTCAGTGGCACACAGGTTTTGGATGACCACTGAGTGCAGAGGGCAGCTCCAGGGATCTGTGGAGAAGGAAGGCTCAATGGCAAGAAGGGACAAGAGGCCTGTTGATCTCAGGGAGCTCGCACGTGGCTGGGGAGGTGCGTCCATGCCCACGCTCACCCTCCCAGCATAAGGGAGTGGGCCAAAGAGAGAGAGGGAGGCAGGGACTCACCTGGACTGACCATTGGACTGGGGACGGATCCCAGATTCTTTACCTTCACCATCTACCGGTTTTCCTTGATAGTTTCCGGATTTTTTTTTTTTAATGCCAACCGTAATGCTTACTTACTTAAACACGTGAAGCAATGAAAAAATACATATAAAGTGTTAACAATATCCCCTCTCTGTGTCAGCTCACCTCTTGCGAAGCGGATGTGCAATTTGTTTTTATGCATTAATTTCCAACTTGCCTGAAAGTTTCAGGAATAATACCAAGTGCTCCCCTATCACCTTTACCAATTTTGAGTTCATCAATTTTTAACATTTTGCTATACTAGTTTCTTTCCTGATCTCATGTAACTATAGAGCTGCCTTTTGAGGTAGGAGGCGGGTGGTATTATCCTTTTCAATCCTTTTCCACCGGAGTGGAGAGGAAGCTGTGGCCCAAAGGAGTTGTGCAGAGACCCAAGGCTGTCTAATGATCAGATGGCAGGGCCGGAATCGCCACACATTTCCCTCATCTTGTCAATCTTGTTTTTATTTTTGTCATTCCTCATAAGACTTTTTTTTCAGCCAAGTCTGTAGAAGGGACCTCTGTTCCCATTGCAAGGAGGAGTTGGTCGCACGAAAATACAAAGTGAAAGGCCTCCTCTCATTGTCCTCCCTCGGTGAAGGGGCCCTGCTGGCCCATTTAGAGCCTGGCTGCCTGGAGGGAGGGTCCAGGGTGCTGCTTGTCGTGGGAGAGCCATCTTCCTGCAGATCCCTTTGGCTTTGGACAGCTAAAGGAGGTCTTTTTAGAGTCAAGCTTGATCCCCATAATGGAAATTCAATCCACTGTACATACCTGTTTTTACATGGAGAGGCAGCAGAGGGTACAGAACAAGCAAAGAGCCTTCTCAGGGAGAGGTGAAAATACCACTGGCTTTTGGAACCAGGTCTGGGTTTGCTCAAACTCTTGGAACTGATGCCCTCATTTGTAAGAGGAGGGGTCTGGAGTACATTGGGAAGCAAATCCTCAGTCATACCCACAGGCTCCCACCCCTGCTAAATGTGTCCTACTAGGAGGAAGGGTTGGAACAAGCTGTGCCCATAGGTTCTGCCATGTTTAAGGCTCTTCCCAGCACTGAGCCTTTTGCCTCTGTGATCTCTCATTGGAGTCCGTCCCTCCTGCCCAGGCACGGATAATGCTTTTATCTAATGCCAGCTCCGCCCCGTCTGATCTTAAAACAAGGTGACTCTGCTGCTGTGTATTGAAAGATGGTATCTAGAAGGGAGCCACAAAGGAGGAGCTTGTGAGCCCCTTCTCCCTGTTTCATTAGGGGGCAGAGTTTTGCTGGCAGTTGTCCCTTCTGGATGTGACCTGTCAAGTTGCAGGGGTGGTACTGGCCATGGGTGAAGGCAGGTCTGGGCCAGCCTATTCATCTGGGTCCTCAGGAAATCTGAGCCGATGTGGGGCCCATGTGGTCTAGAGAAGAGAAGGTGGCGAGGCCCTTCACATCTGTTTCGAGAGAGCTGAGTGTTGTCACTGAGAGTGGCCCTGGCACTGTCTTCACTGAGGTGGGGTCAGGGACCTGGCTGCGGTGACACTGTGAGATGGGAGACAGAGGAGTGGTTATTCTTATCCCTTGGAGACTTCCACAAACGGGAGGGAGGTCCAGGCCACTTGACCTTGGGAGAGAAGCTGCTTCTGGCCTAGGACCCAATGAGCTCCCCACCCCTGAGGGGCTTTCCTGATCTCTCCACCTCCCTATCTGCTCTGCAGATGGACTTTCTGTCTCACAAAAGCCACTGTTTTGAGACCAGCTTGTGGTGTTCCCTGACTTCTCCGTCTGCAGGCTGCCAGAATCCTGAAGGCCAGGACCTGGTCCTTTGGTGAACTCAAAAATTGGTAAAGGTGATAGAGGAGTCACACGGAGGCCAGGGAAAACTGGCTTCCGGGCCCAGCCTTGGGGCTGGGTTCAGCACACCTGGCTTCTGCTCACCCCCTGCCTGGGCTCAGCCATCCCCTTGGGTCGCAGAGCCTGGCAATGACAGGAACAGTGTTCCCCCTTCATGTCGGGGTGCACATGTGCCTTTTCAGGGATCTGGCTGGCTTGAGTCACAAGATTCCCTGTTCCAGGTGTTTCTTCTCCGCCGCAGCCTGTAGATCAAGAGGTTCTCAGAGTGACCCGCTGAGCCACTTGCATTGGAATCCCAGGGAACACAAGATGACATTCCTCAACTCACACGGATGGGCCAGAATCAGAATTTCTGGAGCAGGCACAGAAATCTGTATTAAATAAGCTCCCCAGATAACTCTGATGTGCATTGAAGTTAGGGAGCCACTCTGTTTGGTGCCCCTCACACCCCAGTACACACACACACACGTCCTGTTATGTGGCTGCATCACCACTAAGTGAAAATGCTCTGCCCTTCCGTGTTTGTGGGTGGCTGGGGGACAGGGGTTGTGCCAAGAGTTACGGAAGGAAGGACCAGAGAGGGGATCGTAGAATGGGGGTCTGGTGGGTCGGGTCCTTCATCCCCTTGGCCAGCCTGGCCTTGCTCCATCAGACGTTGCCTCTGTTCCCTCGGTGGTCTGGGAGTCGGGCTTCGGGTTATGTGATTGGTATTATGACCGGGACAGGGCAGCTAAGCCTGTGTCTTGGGATGGGTTGCAGACCCTTGGTGCCTGCTCCTTGGAAGGCTGGAGTCTGGGCGCTGAGAGTAGAGAAGTGCCTGTTCCGTCCCCAGCCTGCAGACTTGACCACACATAGCGACTTGCTGTGTGTCCATGATAATAAGGGTCCAGTGGGAGGGGCACAGGGCTGGGAGTTAGACTGTTGGGTTTAAGTCTTTCTTGCTCGATTTTGATAGGACTTTGGAGAATCTCTGTCCCTCTCCAGGAACTTGCTGTCCTGTGCCCTTGCTACCGCCCCTCTGGCCCCTGGCTTTAGGGCAGAGCCCGCTGCTGAGAGGAGCCACCAAAGCTGTGCGCCTTCCTTAGGGAAGCCTGGGGAGATCCTGGGGTGTTGGTGATTTGGAAGGGCAGTGGCCCTGAGTGACGAGCATCAGCCCACACACGTACTTGCCCCACACCGGCCTGAACACTTGAAAATACCACTTTAGGGGGATCCCTCCCAGGCTGAGGCAGGTAAGTCAGCATCTTTGTCTGCTCTGAGGTTCATTGTTAGGCAGCCAGGCGTGTCCACTGGGCAGACACCTGCCGCTTCTGCAGTGGCCACGTGAAGGGCCCCAGGGATGCCATCCACAAGGGTAGGGTGAAGAGCTCAACCTCTGGAGCTGGATCATCCTGCATTTGAATCCCAGCTCTGCCACTTGGAGTCGTAGGGTCTTAGGGGGATTACTTAAACATATGACCCCTAGTTTTCTTGGCTGCAAAGTGGGGGGTAAAAACAGCAAGCAGCTCTTAGGGTACGTTACGAGGATGTCGTGTGGTGATGCCGATGAAGCCCCCACTGGCACGTGGCACACAGTCAGCCCTTCGTGAGTGTTAGCTGTGCTTGTCATCCTGGGTGTGTTAGGAGGAGACTGGTGATCTCATGAAGTGAAGCTCAGGTCCTCAAAGATAAGGGGCATCTGGCTGGGCTGGTGTAGAAGGGGTCTAAGTTAGAGCAGGCAGTGTGCCTTCCCAGAGATGAGCTCATGCCTGTCTGTCATCTGACCCCCACCCCACATGCTATGTATCCACCTGGCTGACTGTCCTGGGGCACTGGGGCAGCCAAGAGTTTGGGGCAGACCCCTGCCAAGGGAGGCCTGCAGGACCCCACAGACCTTGAAGCAAGAAGGGAAGGGATGGAGACAGGTCGGCCTCTCCTTGTGTGGGGCCTGGCCTGGGAAGGGAGCAGATTCAGGTGTCCAGCAGCCTTCCTCTTAGCCTCTGTCTGAGAGGGTGACACACAGCAGCCCAGGGCCCGGTAAGCACCAGGTACCATTTTGCTCTTCAGCTTTTGTGGTTACTTTTCCTCTCTTTTTCTTCACTTTGAAAATAGTCAGCAAAATCCTTATTTCCATAAGCATTTTTCTGGCTGTAAAAAGCTGAATTCCCAAACCTATTATTATAGCTGTTCATGCTATTTTAATCTGCTCTGTTTTGAGGTGAGAGGGTAGCAGTGACTCTGCAATTACTGAGGACATTCGATCCATGGTGCAGCCACCGGAGCCAGCGGAGAACCCTCCGAGTGGGATGGTGCTGTGTGCGGCAAATCGCTTTCAAATTTACTAAAAATATGCCCCTTTGCAGCCATGCAGATATCATAATTTTCCTCCCTGAGGCTTGCTGAGATTCCCATTTGCTTTCTGCCTTACACTGGTGCCCAGCATGGGCTCCTTGGCCCACCTGCCCGGTCCCTTTCATTCTCTGCTTGGCCAGATTCTGTCCAGGCTCTCCCTCCCTCCGCCTCACCTTACGTCCGTTTCTTTCTCCCTTTTCATTTCCTGCTCAAAAATATTTTATATTCTACTGACCAGCACGCTAGTGAAACCATTTTTCGTTTGCCATGGTCAGAAGAAAAATACTTAGAATTTTAAATGTACCAACTATTTCCCATTTAAACAAGCTGGCAAGCTGGAAGGACGCTGCGCCTCCTACATACAGTAATTGTTGCATCCCCAGGCTCCCTTTTCTATCTCTGTTCCTATTTCATTCACTTTTCTATTTGCAGGCAGCACAGAATATGGGCTTCTCCCCCTTCCTCCTTCCTGCAGCCCGCTTTCTCGCCAGTGACCTTGGCTTCCCTGAGTGCAGAACTGTAAATGAAATGTGGCATTGCCACATGTATCTTGATAAAATATATCAGTGGATGAATTGATTTTCATATTGATTTCCTTGGACGAGCAAGGTGTGTGTGGAAATCAAGGGTCTCTTAATGATAGTCCTAGAGAAAGATGGGATGCCGAGGGAAGAGCAGGCTTTGTTTTTCTTGGACTTAGGAAAAGTTTCTGCTTGTAAGCTGGGGAGAGAGGCCTCTCTGCTTCGTAAGCACACTCTCTCGTAGGCACACTGTCTTTGTGGGAGGGAAGACAAAACATGGCAAGGGCACGGCCTGGCCCCTGAGAGGATCATGCCACCCAGTGACTGCCTAGGACTTTGGGGACACCATGCCTCTGAGCACCCCCAGCTGTGTTGTTATTGGAGAGACCTGCAAAACTCCCAGCCATGTTGGAGGTC
The DNA here is from genome assembly GCA_963574655.1 of Perodicticus potto. Classification (NCBI taxonomy): domain Eukaryota; kingdom Metazoa; phylum Chordata; class Mammalia; order Primates; family Lorisidae; genus Perodicticus; species Perodicticus potto. Next base: position 36,680 of record CAUYRH010124582.1, on the reverse strand, counting down.
CGTGTCACACAGCAGCTCAGGGGGTCAGGGTTGGGGAGTGGCCCTCCCCCTGCCACTTGCACTTCCAAATTTCAGTTTGTTGAGGTGCGTGGCTCTTGTGAATCTAGGACTGAAACTGTGGGTGAAGTGGGGATATGCTTGACCGCTTAGCTTATCATTCACGTGTGCCGGCAGGCGTGGACGGCTAGGCGTGTAGCAGTATGTGTGCTGCAAGTGCACACGTGCACAAAGATATGCAGGAGCCATGTCTGTGGGTTGGTGTGAATGTGGGAGGCAGCATCTCCAGGCTTGGGGTGGTTTTTCTTAGCAAGCTCTGGACAACCAGAAGGACGATATCCAGCGAGGTGATCAAAACTTCATTTCATCTCTTCTGGAATTGCTTTCCCAGTTCCCTCTCCCAGCTGCTCCTAAATACAATAGATGCTTTCAGCTGATAGTTGAATCTGTTCCTGAGGCTCAGTAAGCATAGGTGATGCCGTGCATGTGTGTGGCTGTTCACATACGGGGGACGAAAGAAACACAGTTCCCTGGAGTATTTGGGGGGTGTGTGTGGCTGTGGTAATTCATGACATTGTGTGGCTAATTGAGGCTTACCTGGAAAATCCTCGGTCGAAATGCTTTGCAAAACAGAGTAGGATATTTTCCTACTTTGCAGGTACAAAGTACCTTTGATGTTTCATGATCTTGCAGCACACGAGGGCTAATGGCGTTGGTTATCATTTGTGACTACACAGTGGCTTATGGAGGGTGTAGCACTGGCTTGGATTAAAGTTTACTTTTAGGTGACAGTTCTCAGCTGGGGACAGTTTTGTCTTCCAGGGCACATTTGACAATGTCTGGAGACATTTTTGGTTATGACAACTGAGGGAGTTGTTGCTGATGTGTGGTGGGTAGAGCCTGGAATGTTTCTGTAGGACAGAGGTAGAGCCTGTCTTGTTTGCTCAGGCCTGTAATTTCAGCACCAAGGCAAGAGGATCACTTGAGGTCAGGAGTTTGAGACCAGCCTGGATAACATAATAAGGCCTCAGCTCTATCAAAATAGAAAAATTAGCCAGATGTGCCTGGAGTCTCAGCTACTCAGGAGGCTAAGGTAGGAGAATTACTTGAGCCCAAAGTTCGAGGTTGCAGTGAGCTATGACGACAACATTGCTGTCTAGTGTAGGCAAGAGGGGGACCTTGAAGAGATGGAAGGAAAAGAAAGAAAGAAAAGAGGAAAGAAAAAAATTATTTAGTCTCAAATGCCATTAGTGCTGAGCTCGAGAAATCTTACCTGAGGACATAACTTTTAACATTTTTTGTCCAAACATTTTTACTAAATTCTTATACCCAGAATCTTTTGTTTTCACTGGTCTGTATTTTTTTTTTAAGAGTCAGGTGCTAGAAATGTTCTAAATAATTGAAGCTTCTAATTCATTGATGTTTATTGTTCCACAGAACAAATAGGGAAGCCTGCCAGTTTGCAGATAGACAGGCCTGTCCCCAGATAGCCCTCAGTAAATGCCCAAATTCATTGAATCATTTAGGGCCATTAAAAACCATGAGGGCCACACTAGCTTTAAGTTGAGCTAGATTCTGGCGGCTAGAATAAGCAATCTCGGGCCCAATGAATTCCAGAGGGGGATGTAGTTCATTCTCTTTTTTCTTTGTGGTTCGAACTAAATTCTCAGAGACTTGCAATAGAACTTTCTGATGATGCAACATTTATCCTACTTACTGCTGGCCAGAGACAATTTGGCAGTGACACACTTAAAAATGCTTTCAGAATATGTAAACATGTTATTTGGTTTTAAACGGCCCTAAGTGAGTCTCTGGCAGCATCTGTCTGGTCTTGGTTTGATAGGTGTAGGTACGGGCAAGAGGCCTAAAATTTCTCACTCTGCGTCTTCGACTCTTCCTTTGAGGATGTCCTTGGAAATCACTGGACTCACATACCAAAAAGAATCTCAGTGCTTGGAAGGAGGGGAGTTAGGAAGAGAGAAGGATCTTCTTTATAACAGTAAAAGAAAGGCTTTACTTTTAAATTTAATCTCAAATGAAACTTTAGTGTTAAATGTTCTGGAACTATTCCACACTATTTTATTAACCTACACCCTTTATTGTCTAGAACACTGCAAAATTAAATGAAGTTTATATGTCTGTCTGTGTGCCTGGCAAACGCATATGAGTAGTCAGAACATGGGACACTTGGTTTAACGTGCAGATCACCGATCTTGCTAACCACCGGCAGGGGCTTATTATTCCATATAAACTAAAAAGGAACAAACTGCCCCTGCAAGGATGACTGATTTTTCAAATCACCTGTAAAGGGCATTCGTGCAGTCCAAGGACCGTTCATCTCTGTAGTTGGGCTTTAGTGTTTTGCTTTACAATGTCCCTTAGTAAGGGTGGTGGCAACAAAAGAGGCTTGGAGCTGCCTAAGAGGGATGGGGTTCTTGGCTTGATTCTGCTTCCTAAAAGCTGGGTGCCCTTGGACAAGTTGATCACCCTCCTTGAGCCTCACAGAAACACCACCACTCACCCTGACCCCTTTGCAGGCTTGTTTTCAAGGAGAAGGGATGGGAAAGCAGCGCTCCGTACATTGCCAAGAGCTGAGTAAATACCAAGTACTCTGGACATTGTTCCATTGTTAAGCAATAGCAAGACCATTTATAAGCCAGGTTTTGAGCACATCCCAGCATTGTTTGCGGGAGGGTCCGCAGGCACCTCTTTTAGAGCGGTTACCACGCAGCGCTCCATCTGCTGTTTGCTGGCTGAAATGCCAAATGGAGTAGTGGGTGTACCTGGGGTCTTTCTCAGTCTGGTACAGTCTCTGAGAGGGGCTCGCTGTGTCTCCCCTCCTTTCTCATAGATGGAAGTGTATTTATAGCTGTTGTAAGTACAATCAGAAGGTTCCTATAAAACTCTGTTATTACTGCAGTACAAAGTTAGAAATGCTTGAGGTTTCGGCTTCTTGGCTGTTCCATGCGGCAATGAATATTTTATGGGAAAGGAAATACTCAGTGTCTGACTCTTTTTATAGTGCAGCTACTCACAGGGCTGGTAACCTTCCAGATCACACCAAAATCAAAATCGTGGCCTGTCCACCTCTCTGCTCCCTTCTTCACAAGGAGGTGGTGCCCTGCCTTGCTGACGTGTCCAGGTTCTCTTGGTGAATGGGTTACGACGTCTGGGGGGCAGTTTTCTTTCTTTCTTTTTTTTCATTACTGAGTCATATATACATAGATCATGAGTACATTTATGCCTTTGTGGGATTCAATGTGTTGATTATTTGTACAAATTGGAGTGCTTACATCCTACTAATTAACATAGCTTTCACCTTATTTAGTTAATCACAGTGTTAAGACATTTGTGTTCTATACTTGATAGATTTGACTTGTACCCTTGCAATATGTTCCATAGGTGTGGTCCCACCATTAACTCTCCTTCTATTGAACCACCCCCTCCCTTCTTATCCCCCTTCCCTTCCCTCCTTCATCCTGGGCTAGGGTTGTGATTCATCTTTCATATGAAAGTGTGAGTGATTATAAATTGGTTTCATAGTAGTACTGAGTACATTGGATATTTTTTTTCCATTCCTGAGATGCTTTACTAAGAAGAATGTTTTCCAGCTCCATCCATGTAAACATAAAAGAGGTAAAGTTTCCATCTTTTTCTAATGCTGCATAGTATTCCATGGTATACATATACTATAATTTATAAATCCATTCATGGGTCAGTGGGCACTTGGGCTCCTTCCATGAATTGGCAATTATGAATTGAGCTGCAGTGAACAATCTGGTGCAAATATCTTTGTTGCCAAGTGATGTTTGGTCTTTTAGACATACACCTAGTAGAGGAATTGCAGGATCAAACGGCAGGTCTACATTTAGATCCCTAAGTGTTCGCCAAACTTCTTTCCAAAAGGAACGTACTAGTTTGCATTCCCACCAGCAGTGCAGAAGTGTTCCCTTTTCTCCAAATCCACGCTAACATCTGTAGTTTTGCGATTTTGTGATGTGGACTACTCTTACTGGAGTTAGATGCTATCTCAAAAAATACATTACTGGGATCTGATCAAACTAAAAAGCTTTTGCGCTGACAAGAACACAGTAAGTAAAGCAAGTAGACAGTCCTCCAAATGGGAGAGGATTTTTGCAGGTTATATTTCCGACAAAGTTCTAATAACCAGAATCCACAGAGAACTCAAACTTATTAATAAGAAAAGAACAAGTGATTCTATTTCATTGTGGGCAAGAGATATGAACAGAATCTTCTCTGAAGAAGACAGGTGCACGGTCTACAGACACATGAAAAGTGCTCATCATCTTTAATCTTCAGAGAAATGGGGGGCAGTTTTCTAGCCTAATTAACACAGTGAACCAAAGGATTTGGCTACTCCCCAGGCCTTCCCCCGGCCCCCTGGGGTGCTCGTCAGCCCTGGAGAGGCCTGCTGGCAGAGTGTGCCCGCTTGAAGGTTGCTGTTAGCCTCTTACGCCACGTCCTTCTTTCCTGAGTGCTCAATAGCCACTGGGAAGAGGTGGCATAATCTCTCCAGAGTCCACTCTGATCTTAGAATTGAAAAAGCAACAGGTGAGTTTGAGATCCAGCAGGCCCCAAAGGAGTTTTTCCCTTTCAAGGCCTAAGCTTGGGGGCGAAGCCCTGTGCAGAGCATCCATTGGAGTTGATGGGATTTCCCTCTTCCCTTTGGTGACCCCATATGTAGGAAAATGGGGTCTTGGCTGTCGCTTGCTAGGCCTGGGACTTTAAATAGTGAAAAGGGGTCTCCTGGCCGGGCAATATGGACAGCTGTGCAAGGGCATCCTGCTGTAGGTGTTTAGCAGGTTTGGCGCCATGGGCCTCAGAAACCTGCTCTAACTACAGCAGCACCGCAGACCAGATTGATGGCCAGATCGTCTTGTCCTTGTGCAGGTAACTAGCCCCTGTTGCTCTGCTCACGGGCCCTGCAGGCTGCTGAAATGTTCATGTCTCCTGTAGAGGTGGGCTAAGCGGCCTAGTCTTTTTACCAGGGTCCTAAAAGCTCAGAAGTGGAGAGGATGGCAGGTGTGACATGTGGCTTCTGAGTCACATAGGCACAGCTGGTTGTGTCTCAACACTGGCTGAGGACAGTTTTTCTTAGCAAGGGTGGGGCTGTGAAAAATGCTTACCATAATGTGAATGTGGGCTCCGCACTTGATGTAGCAGGATTCTGGGAGCTCAGCGGTTTCGCTGCACTTGCCTTCCGCTCTGCCTCTGGTGTTTGTCTTGGCGCCAAAAGAGGTACAGGGAAAAAGTGATTTGCAACCCCCCACCAGCTTTGATTTCATCTGTGGTCACACTACTGCCAACCGGAACTGAATTTCTGTGCCATGGCTTTGTCCTGGGGCTTTCTCTTCTTTTCTTAGTTTCCTCCTTTTCTACTTCTTGGTCTTCAACCTCAGTGGTAGCCAAAGGCAACACCAGGAATAGAGTGGTTTAGAGGCTCACTGGCCTCTTAAAGTGTGAAGGTGACAAAAAATTATTTTGAATCATTGGGTCGCTGAAGAAGTTGAACGTAGCACTTTATACCTAGAATCCACCTAGTTGGGGTATTTAAACAAACCTGAAATATAGGGTTCCTGTGACCACCAAGTTGATGGACAAGTATTATTGGTAAGGTTCAAAGAATTGAAAATCCTCAAATGTGCGAAAAGTTCATTTTTGGTCCTTAACTCATATTTTAACTTCCCTCCCCACCTGTGAAGTCATTTTTTTAAACAATGAAAATAGATAAAAGAAACGCAACTAGAGACTAACGGAAGAAGGAAAGCTTCTATTATATTAACTGCCTGTTGTACGATAGACACTGCTACATGCTTTTAAATAAATACCTTTCAGGTTAATTCCAAAGCTAAGATACAGCAATTCCCTGGTTCTGGGACCTGGATAATCTATAGGTGGGATTATTGATTTTAGAATCAGATAAACCACCAGTATTGAGTGATTCCTTCAGTCTTCAGAGTTGTGACTGATCCACGGAAGATGTAAGATACGCAGGCTGTAATTCCTTCTCTCCGGGGTTGAGACCACACCTCTGTGCATATGTGTAGCTTGCACATAGGTGGATACAGCCAAGGGGTCGTGCCAGTGGGAGCTGTGCATTCCTGTGCTCAGGCAGGGCCCAGGGCACTGTGCCTGGGGTATCAGGAAGGTTGACGCACGAGTCCCTCTGTGGGGCACACCACCTCCTTACCAGTCTTACAGGCTGCCGTGGTGGAATAAAGATGTAAAAACTCACTCCTGGCCCTAGAGCCTCAGAAGGTCCTGACGGAAGATGACTTTGTTCTTGGCATTTCAGTTTCATTTTTAAGATTTAAGCGTAGTTTTAACTGACGGGCATTAGACCCTTTGCAGGTCATGTTCAAAGTGGGATTTGTGACTTAGCTCTTTTTCTTGGGTAATGTGTCCTCTAGTCACGCTTTTTTGTCCCCCCACCCCACCCCAGGAACACCACACCTGTTCCATGTTCTACGTGGCATTTCTTTTCTGGAGGTCTTTAAAAATATTCTAGGAGATATGCCTGGAATGTTTGTGTACATTTATTCCTGGATGCAGAGAAGGCCCAGGGACCTCCCAGGCTCTCCGAGTGCACTGATTCTCAGAAGGTTCAACCATTATGGAAACAGACATTGCATCTGCATTTTCTCCAGTTTCCTTCATGCAGCGGTGACCTTTGGGGAACATTGTTCAGGAGACTAACCATTCTCTGTCGTTTGAAGTCTGCTATTCTCCTCTCTCTACCAAAAGAGAAATTCAACCTCATTGTCATGATTAAGGTCACAGCCAACAGCCGGTTAAAGAAGCCACGTCTCCTCCCTCTTATTCCCACCCCTTAGAGCCACGGCCCTCTCCCCAGCTCTCCTGAGGAAGAGCTCGCCCAGACAGGGGTGCCTTGGGAAAGAAAGGGGCATGAAGAGTGAACCAGAAAGACGGGGCCCTGCATCTGTACATGATAGCAACACAACGTGGATGTTCAGATCTCAGTTCCAGGCAGTGACACTTCCAAAAGCTTCCAGCCTGCTGTGGAGAGAGGCCCGCAGGCTCCTAGCAACACAATTAGCACGTGAATTAGATTGTGTCTTCGGAAAGGGAGATGAAGTTCCCTGCACACTCTATTACAGTTGATTTCATTAAGGTTGACCATGCCCTTCTTGGGCAGAGAGGACAGGATGGAGTCTCTGGAGGAAACAGTGTTGCAGTGGCAATGGAGAACTATCTCACTAGAGGTAGGGGGCTTGCTGGGACCTTGATCGGGGCTCCCTCCTCTGCTCAGTGAATGGGGCAGCATTGAGGAAGGTGTCTCCTGGCTGCAATGAGCACATCGCCCTGTTCTGGTGATAAGTGTGTCATCCTGTGCTCTACACGGGTGAGGGGGGAGCAAGGACTGTTTGGGCGAGCGCTTCTCTTCTGACAGCTCCTAACGAAGGCAGTGGACGTGGCGTGGCCTGTAGGACTCAGGCAAGAGCCTGTTGGGGACAGAGTGAAAGGGTGCGGGAAACCCTTGGCAGGCCCACTGCCAGGCCTCATTCCCCAAGCTGGAGAGTAAAGCTAGTGGCCTGGAAGGGCAGGAGGAGGCGACTCTTAGTGCTGGTGATGGGTTTTACCCTGGGGGATACCATTTTAGAGAAAAAAGAACCATGTGACTGAGGAGTGATGAGATCAGAATTTCAAGCTTAGTAGACTTAGGATTTTGCGATGGCGACCTGGGAGCACGTGAGAGCCGCAGGAGGGACACGTAGGGGTGTGCAGGGAGGTGTCCCCAGATGGCAGTCAGCGTCACGCAGCCAAGTGGCTGTTTTCTACTTCGGCTGCTTGGAGCCTACATTCCAGACCTTTAGTACTCATCACCCAGCATCCAACATCACCCTTGTTCTTGTTATGTTATTAACGTGCATGCTTTTTATTTTGCAGTTTTTGGCCGGAGCTGGGTTTGAACCCTTCACCTCCGGCATATGGGGCCGGTGCCCTACTCCTTTGAGCCACAGGCACCGCTCCTAACGTGCAGGCTTTTGAGGTCTTTTACCCACATATGTCTGTGTCCCTGCTTAATCGTAAGCCCTCTGAGGGTGCAGCCTGTGTGTTCCCGGTCTCTCCGCGGTGGCTAACACCACGCCTTGCATCGCCAAATTTATTTAGGTAATAAATTTGTGTCAATTTTGAGCGAACAAAATGACCACTGTAATACACTTGTCCTCTTGGGGGGCTACCTGCTCCCATTGTCTTCCCCACACCTGGTTTTCTGTCTTACAGAGAGGCAGACATGGTCCTGTCCCTCCTCCTGGAGTGATTTTGTGAGGAGCATTTAGACGAGAGGTGTTGGGATGTGTAGGAATGGGAGCATCACATGGAGAGGAGACCGCACTTCTGAAGGCTGGGGAGGCCCTTCCCTGTCCCTTTTGACTTGTGGCCTTTGCACTGCTGGTTGGCCGTCCTGCCGGGGACGGGGGCTGCCTCTAATTCCCTGGCATCTCATGACTTCCTATTTTCTCCCGCTCTTATTTTTATCGTACTTCCTTCCTTCCTGCGTCTTCCTTCGCGCGCTCTGCCAGTTTGCTCCGTGTGATTGTTTCAGCTTTATTTGGAAACTGGAAGCCTCATTTTACTATAATAGTTCCTTGATGATTTTTCTAAATGAAACTTGCATACTTCATGTGCTCCCCCACTGCTCAGATATTAAACAAATATCTCTAAGAGGTTTCCTTTTCTCCCCCCGCCCCCCGCCCAGCAGTTTGCTCAGACAGATGGTGAGAGCTGGTGCGTGTGGGCATGTGCCCGCGTCCACGTGTCTGTGTAGTAGGGAATCTCGTGGAGGGGGCCGGTTTCTGCAGCATTTTCTGGCTTTGTTGGCATCTAACCGTGGAGCAGGACGGAGGACCCTGGCAAGTGACCAGACACAGGGTGAGTGGCAGGGAGGCCTGTCACCCTTGTATTCCTGTGAAGAATCCGCTTCTCTGTGAAGGGGAGGCTGTGGAGGAGGACGGAGGAGCAAGTGTCTGGCCGGTGTCCAAGGCCAGATGTTCTGTAGTGCCACATGTCATGATAGGAGTCTGCCCTATGAGGGCCCCCAGAGCACGGCAGACCTGTGCTCTTGAACTACACAATCCTCATGTCCCACTTCCCTTCTGGGTCAAGAATCAACAATTCTCCTCCCCTGTTTGCTTCTCAGCCCTTCCTACCTCCCAGGAGCTTTCTGGTCTGAACACATTTGTACTACTTCAGCCCACCTTGGCTCTCCTTGGCCTGTCCCTGGCTGGGCTACCCCTTGCTCAGGAAGGATGCTATTTTCTGCCTGTTTGGTCCTCATCTGAAATATCTTTGCCTCTTCTATGCCTGCTATATCCTTGTGTCTTCTGAGCCCGGTCTTGAGCTCACCTCAGGGAGGCCTGCGTGTTTGATTCCTGCTCATTCTGGGTGTTGTGATTGTACTCAGCGCCTGACATTTGAGTGTAAGTCCTGGCTGCTATGACTTCCGGTACTGTCATCTCTCTTCAGCGAAAGCTTTAGCAGGGTAGGCTGTCGTCTTACACTTTGCTTCTACTTTTCACTATGCCGGGTAAGTACTTAATTGATTTTGAATCTGTCTAAGCTGGTGAGAGACAAAGGAGACCCAGTATTCCTGTCCCCCAGCCACATGGAGCTGGTGGCCATCCTGGGGTGTCAGAGGGAAGGACATAAGTGCCTCTGCTGCTCACTCTGGCTGCATCTACGTTTTGATGACTAGAGGATGGTGTGTTTGATGGGATACTGGTAACAGACAGGAGCAACAGCTCTTTTGAGTCCCCTGCCTTGGTACCTTGTACTCTGAGGAGCCAGGCACCTGTGCTAGGGGGTAGACAGGGATAGGGGTTTTGCCCTGGTCTTTCTTTTCTTGCACCTTAGTGAACAGAAGCGTTCTGCAGACTCAGGGCAGGATACTGTGTTGGCATCTCGCTGTGGAAGGCTGACTTCAGTACTGTCTTTGGAAATGTCTCCTTCTCAATGTAGAATTCAGGCACTTCTCTCCCTCCATGGTCCTTGACTGCACTGAGTCTCTATACTCACCCAGCTCCAGGATTCTGAGAAGGGTTTTGGCGTCTACTCAGTGACTGCAGAACCAAGGCTGAAGTCCTCAGCCTCTTTCTTAGGACTTTGCATTGTCCAGCCTACTCTGCTGCCCCTGCAGGCTCGTCTCCACCTTCTCCCCACCTGCCCACTCTGAAGAAGCCAGGCCAACCTCCTGAAGCCTTGCCCAGCATGGCTTGCTCACCCCGAATGCCAAGTCCTGGCTCCATCACGTGGAGCTCTCTTCCTCATCCCCGGCTTTTCTGTTCTTAATATTCCCTACCATGGGTAGATAGAGCCCTTCCTAGGTGACAAAGCCCTTGAAAGGACTGGTTCAGCTTCACGCTGTCTTCAAGCCATCTCTAAAACAGCATCCACTGTGGAACCTTTTCTTCTGCACACCAGGACGTTGGTCCCCTCAACACGTTCTCCTTTCAGGGTCATTTCTCTGTCTCTGTCTAGGTAGGCTACAGACTGCCAGGGCACGGGGATCTATCTTTATTCTTCTTCACTAATATTCCAGATACTCTGTTCTCAGTACCACGCTGCGATACTGTGTTGGCATTTTGCTCTGGAAGGCTGACTTCACTACCGTCTTTGGAAATGTCTCCTTAATATAGAATTTAGGCACTTGTCATTCATCTACCCTAAGGTAACTGTATGGTATTGCTAACCTGCTTGACAGGTGAGAAAACTTGAGATGAAGTGAATACCAAGTTTCAGAGCTAGTAAGTTTCAGATCTGGAATTTGCAAACGGGGCTGACATCACAGTTTAAGTTCTTAAACTTCACACTGGACCAGTTACTTGTATCAGGCTGCGCTGCTTACAAGCTTTGTGACCGTGGGTGAGATGTTCCCTGCCTTGTGCTTCAGTTTCTTAGCAAAACAGAAATAAAAGTGATGGCTGCCTCATAGAGGTGTTCTGAGGATTGAATAAGATAAGGCAGGAAAATGGACTAAACAGTGCCTGGCACCTAGTAAGTGCTCAGATATGCCATGTACCGTGTTCTTCTTCTTTTTTTTTTTTTTTGCAGTTTTTGGCCGGGGCCAGGTTTGAACCTGCTACCTCCGGTATATGGGGCCGGTGCCTACAGTGTTCTTTTAATTACTCTTCATTATCAACATCATCTAAATATGCTCTTTGTTCCTATTCCTTCTCGTGTCCCTGGCATCATCTTGGGACCTAAGATGTTATGCACGTGGCTTGTACTCAGGAAATGCCAAATGAATGAAACAGGCACTCAGGCTTCTAGCAGTGATTCAGTGATCAGTGCTCTTTGTAGGAGTGTCTTTGTGGCAGAGGCTGAGGGCGTCCTTCCCAGTGTTCAGCCTTGGTGTGTTTCTGTAGTGCTGGTGGGGTTCAGTCATTGTGGGGTAGGCCCTGCAAGTCGGCAACCTTCCTCTCGCCTGAAAACTTTTTTTCCTTCCCATCCCCTTTCCCAGTGGCTCTGTGGCCTGCCAAGTCTGTGCACAAGCCTTGAAATGACAAAGTACCCTTTAGTTAATTGCACAACGGATTGCCTAGAGTTAAAAGTTCTGATTTATATGACTATAGCTCTAACTGCTCAATAACACAGGCCTGTAATCTACTTTCATTTCAAACAGAACGGTGATTTATAGGGCAGCATGCCGCTTTAGCTCAGAAATGAGGTGTTCAACATATGCTCTGTTGACATAAATTTGGAATTTATCGCTGTTGTCAAAACTGCCTGTTGGACAAAGGTGGGTATTAAGGCAATAAATGGCTCAGAATAGTTTTCTGTCACATTTCCTAACCATTGTATTCAGTCTATTTGAGGGAAAAATATATACTTAAAAGTAATCAAACGTCCAAAATCCATGTGTCTTGTTCTGAATGGTGAGAAGGGAGGATGGAGGAGCGGGGAGGGGGACTTGGGGAGGGGGCGCTGGGAGGATTGTTGAGGAAAGAGCTTCTCATGAAGTTATGGCCCATTTAGAAAAGATCCCAATCTCTGCTTCCTCTCCCCCATCCCCATTAGGAGGTGGGCTTGCCCTTCTCATTTACGAAAAGGGGGAGGAAAAATGAAAGCTCATTAAATAAAAATAGTAAAGGACATTTTTATGTGTGGGCTTAAAGCCAGCAATGTCAGGGAGGAGTTAGTGAGTGGGGCTGAGAGGGAGGCAGAGCAGGATTTTGTTTATGGGGAAATAAAGCCACCGGCCAGCGTTGGTTTCTCTGCCGCCTGGGTGAGCATAGGCCGGTTCCCATCTTCCCTCTCGGGCTCCTGTGAACAGGGTGGATGCCCACTGGCTGATGAGGGTGAGGAACAGTTGAGTGCCAGGCCTGCAGCAATATTCTCTACCCCATCTGGGTCCTTAACTACCCTCAGTATGGCCAAGATGCACAGGGCGTCAGCCATCCTGTCCCAACGTGCTTCTTGGGCACATGCGAATGCCATGTCATTTGCTAGACTTAGGGATATAGAAACAAATGGGGCAAAGGTCTCATGTCCCTTTGAGCTGCAGAGACAGATGAGCAAGCAGATGCACCCAGTGCTATATGTGCAACAGTAGAAATACCTGCAAACGACCGGGGTAAGGTGGGGGATCATCTTGGGGATGGAGAGAAGGGAGGGACTAGGGAACCTTCCTGGGGATGGTACTGGCACCCCTGCCTGGCAAAATGTCCCTGTGGAAGTATCAGGTTTCTGCAGGGAGAAGAAAAAAATACACACACAAAAAAAATAGTGATAGGTCTGCTTTTTTGGTTCGTTTTCTTTTTCAAGATGTGTAATCAGTGTTGTGGTCAGCATTGGGTTGTGTCATTGGTGGGTGTCAGTTTGGGTTTTCTGTGTCATGATTATAAAAGCAGAGGCAGAGTCCCTTTGCATCAAGGCTGCAGCTTCTCTTTTCCTCCGCTCTGTGGACTGGTCACTGCACCATCTAAACACAGGACACTGAGGCAGGTGGCATAGGGACTTAGCACATGCAGTCAGAGTCAAGGTGAAGAATCCATCTCTTCTCTTTATTCTCTGTTTCAAGATAACAGTTTGCGGGGTGGTGTTGGCTATTAGGTGTTGCACTGTGAGACCCAAAGGGTGGGCACACCCAGAGAGCCACAATTTGACCTCCGCACTCGTTGGGCCCAGAGTCTGGGCATTCTGCCTTCGCTCCGCACTCAGCAGTCTTGCAACGAGGAGCCAGAGGAGCGTGCAAGCTGCCTGGTACCTCTCCCCCATGAAAATGAGGCCCAGCAGGGAAGAGGATTCGTATTTGTTGCTCTTATTTTATTTTTCCTTTTATCTCCGTGCCCACACGCTTGGACGTCTCAGAGTTGATAAATGTGTCCCCTCTCTCACACGCAGCCCCTTTCTCTGGCCTGCGTGTTTGACACCTACACACACAGTCTCATGCACACCGGTCACGGCCACCAATTGTAAACTCCCCCTGGGTGGCTCACCCTCCTTCTGCCACCAACCCCTGTCCTTTTCACACAAAGCTCCCCGTTGGGAAAACTCATAATTTTTACACCACACAGTCTTGACTGGCCATTGCTGGAATTACTGTCTCTTTGAAGTGCTTTCTGCTGGGGCATTTACAGGCCATTTTAATTACCTGCAGCTTGCAAAGGGCCTTGCTCTGGCCCAGCCTTTGTTTGTTTGTTCTTTGCAAGGAGTCTGTCCAGAACGGAATATGGCTGCCTTCCTTTACAAAGAAGGAAAAGAGAGAGAAAAAGAAGTTCAGGGAACCCTTAACAGCGCTTCTGGCTGCAGCCCACTCCGGGATACCCTGCCCCCTTTACCAGACTCAGAAAGAGAAGCCTGTGCCCTTGGTTCTCCCATCTTCTCTGCAGGTCCTACACCATGGATCCCTGTCCTGGAGTTTGCCTGAGATGTTTTTGTTTATGTATTTTTGTTTTAAGTGTTATAGTAGAACCTCTGTAAATTGACCACTCCAGGGACTATAACAAACTGGTCAACATACGGAGGTGGCCAACACAAGGAACCAGGCCTCCTGTACTGATATGTACGTTGGTACGTGTCTGGTCTGTGGAAATCAGGTCAACTATGGAGGTTCTTCTGTGTTATTTTCAAACTTCCCATCAGAGACAGCAAGGCTGTCAAAGTGTGCTCCCCTGACCGCTGACCAAATCAGCGTTAGCATCAGCTGGGCTCCCTCTCATTAAATCTGTTCAAGGCATACGTGTTATTAAATTACCATATGCAGATGAGGGGAGGATAAGATGTGTACTATGGGATAGAACCTAGTATACCCACTTGGAGTTGTATTTCATTTGATTCTCTTCTCTCAAATGAACTAAACATAAATAGCATTCTTTGTGATTTCTGTTACGTCACGTCTGCAGATGAAGACCCTCGTTTACCAAAGGAGCCTCAGAACTGTGTGCACATAGCTCCTTCTTTGGGGGATTTTATAGCAGAAGGAATCTTTATCATTGATTCACTTAGTCCAAAAATATATTGAGAAACTGGAATAGGAGAAATAGGAATATAAAATGGTGCAGCTGCTTTGGAAAACAGTCTGGCAGTTCCTTAAAAGGTTAAACACAGGGGTGCCATATGAGCTAGCAGTTCCACTCCTAGATATGTATTGAAGAGAAGTTAAAACATATGTCCACGATAAAACTTGTACACGAATGATCATGGCAGCATTATTTAGCATAGCTAAAAGGTTGAAACAACCAAATGCCTGTCAGCCGGTGATTGGGTAAAAAAAATGCGGTATATCCATATAATGGAATATTATTTCACAATAAAAAGGAATAAAGTACCGATACAAGTTATGCTGTGAATGAAACATGAAAACGTCATGCTGTGTGGAAGCAGCAGGACCCCCCAAAGGCGCTTGCTACAGCAAAATGTTCAAAATAGGCAAATCTGTAAAGGAAGATTATAGAATAATGGTTGCCAGAGGCTGGGGGTTAAGTGGAATAGTGAGTGACCGCCAATGGCCACTCACTTTCTTTCTTTTTTTTTTTTAATAATTTTATTAAATCATAATTGTGTACATTGGTGCAGTCATAGGGCAGAATGTGCTTCATATACAATCAGAAACATTTTGATCGTACTGTGAGAGATAGCCTTCATGGCATTTTCTTAATCACTATATAAAGACATTGATACTCTACATTTAATAAGTTTCACCAGTTTAGGATGAAAACATTCTGGAATTTTCTGGAAGTGGGGATGGTTGCACAGTTCTGTGAATCTACTACAACACTGAATGATCCACCTTAAAAGGGCAAATGTGATCGTATGTGGATACTGTCTCCGTATTATCAGAAATTGTACTCAATGCTCTGTACCACGCACTGCCAAATTCTGAGAACATAGTGGATGGTTTCTGCCTTAATTAACTTACAATCTAGTAGAGATAAAGAATACTAATAAAAAACAATTTATAACTGGAAATTGTGTTAAGTTCTATAAAGAAAACCAGTAAAATGCAATCATGGAAAAATCATGTTGATGGACAACCTACTTAGATGAGCTGGAGTCCAAGTGCAGTCCGAGTTTCCTAGAGTCTGGCATACAGGAGGTGCTTAACAGATAACAAGGTGAGGGAATGAGTCCGCATGCTTTCATCCTAGGAGGTTATAAAGTCCCCGTGAGACCCAGTCTGTCCATGGACTCAGGGTGCCATGGTTCAGTTTAGCTTTTTGTTGGATATCTTTGTGTTCTTGCTTCTATGTGATTAGATCAGGTAACCCTGGGCATGCTCTCAGTGACTCTTTCCTAAGTGAGTTTTTTGCCTCTTTCAAGGAAAGACTCTTGCTTAGGGAGGAATGGAAAGGTATATTCAGAGGTGAGAAGTCTGGAGACTTGGGCCTGCTTATGTTGGAAAGTAAGTCATGTAGCCTCAGTTTCCTCTTCCGCAAAGTGGGGACTGCATTGTCCTTCCCAGCCGCGGCGCTGAGCTGATCTCTGGAGACCTTACGACATAGACGTGATGTATAAATGCATTAGCTTCACTGTTGTGAAACTTCAGTTACTAGATTTTCTTTTTTGCATTTTTCTGGAAGAAAGAACTAGTAAAAAAAAAAAGTGACTATTTGGGTTTTTGCTTCTTTCCTTTATTAAAATGACAATAATGTTTGCAGCGTGATTTGGTATCCGTACAGGTGATCTGCTCCATCTCTTCTCGTGTGTTCATAATTGATGTTTAGAGCGATGGCTCTCAAGCGCATAGTCCTCGTAGAAAAGTAATTTAATCTTCAGTGTACTAAAGCAGAAAGAAGAAGGCAATATACATTAAAAAAGATTTTCAGAATGGTTTAATTCCCAAGGAACTTTTTTCTTTGGGCCTTAGTAAACCTCAGTTTAGCTGGTTCGTGGGATTTGAAGGTAGCATTTTGGCTTCCTGTCTAAAGAGGAAACATGTAAAAATGAGCCTAGATAACCAAGAGACAAAGGTGCTTCCTCCACATATCTTCCCATGGCAAAGCCAGGGGTGGGAGGATAGAAGAAGTCTGTAGTTTTTTGAAGGCCAATTCTTTTTTTTTTTTTTTTTTTTTTGTGGTTTTTGGCCAGGGCTGGGTTCGAACCCGCCACCTCCGGCACATGGGGCCGGCGCCCCACTCCTTTGAGCCACATGTTTTCTCAGAAATTGGCCGTTTGTGCTCGTTAAAACCTTTTATGGGGGACAGAGAAAGAACAAAACCCTGTTCATCTGTAGCCATAGTTTAATTTCCTTATAGGGCCTTTTAAGATCTGGAGAGAATATTTTAGATTTATTTTTGTTTCCCTTGGGCTGACATCATCAAGCATTATGATGCCCTGTTCTGGGTTTGGAAAAAGCTCAGAGATGCTATAAATCTTAAAGCATTTTACTATTTTTCCCTCTTCCCTTTTCTAAAAACACAACTTTTCTTGGTCTCTTAAAAGAAGAAGAAAGAAAGAAAACTACAAAAGTGGGTATTGATCCTTTCTCCCCAGATCTTAACTGCCCAGGCTGTAATACCTTGCTTACATCTGCGAGGTTTTTGTGCAGTTTTGCAACATCTCCTTAATCCAGTGAGCATAAATAGAACATTTCAATCATATTTGGCTACCAGGAACCTGGCAGATAAGCACACTAAGACCTTGTTGAAAGAGACTGTATGAGATTGCGTGTGATAAGATCATCCTACAGCCCAGCACACAAATGAAAAACTTTTGTTCTTGGTGAAATTTGTTGATAGAGATACTTCAAATAAATGACTTAGGAGAAATCAGTATTTTAAAACAAAGGACCGGTTATGTAACAGCCTGAAGCCTGGGCCTCCTGGTGCTTGGTGGCCATGAAGACCCCTCTCTAGGCAGTTGCTACGGGGAGATTAGCAAGCCCCTTTGTCATTTCTGACATAGCATTTTAGTATTTTAACCCTCAGGGCAGCCTTATCTGAAAGTACTGTACTTGGTGTGGTTATGGCCGCGGGGAATGCCATTGTCCATCCTTATATTTTCAAGGCTTAGGACAGTTTCTTCCATGCTTTAGTCAGCTCCAGCTTGGCCTTGATCCCACGGCGAGACAGAATGCGGGACTTTTCTTTCTGAGAACCCCACAGAGGGCTTCTCTTGTGGACAATAGGCACAACTGTTCTTGTACTGGTGTGTGGGTGGGGTTGCGTGGGGGTGTGTGTGCTCCTGGGTAGAGAGGATGGGTTTTTGCCACCTCTACATTTTTTTGTTCAAATTCCCTTTCTTGTTTGTTCATTCATTCATCAAAAGTGCACCGAGCCCCTGCTATATTCTGGGCTCAAGGCTGGAGACAGAGAGGATGAATCTGGTATAGATCCTTCGTGATGGAGATAAGAGTCCAGCTAGCACAGACCTGTGTCAGCTCCACAGCCTTTCAGTTTTATAAACCTGATTGGGAAGAACCTAAGAAATGATCTAGCTCAACCCCCACATTGTGTTGCAATGGTGTAAAGTGAAATCTGAGAGAGTAAGTGGGTTGGCCAAGGTCATTGGATGGATACCATTTGATGGAAAACCAGGTCATCTGTCCCCAGCCCTATATCTGTCCATCTAATCTTTCTATTTATCTATATTGTCAACATACCACACTCTTTATCTAGCTGATTCTTGAAAAACACGGCCTCTTTGGCATTTTCTCCCCTTTCTTTTGAAAGGCTGCAAAACAACCAAATGGCCATCAATTTCCATAGCTCTGCTGGTCTAGATCCCACTGTGTTCCCCACACCCACAGCACGGAAGGTGTTAACTAGCACTTGGTTAGTTCTTGGTTGTTTTCTTTAATCTGTTGTTTGAAATCCTTGGGTTTTATTGGTATATTTACTTTATGGCATACATAAAGAGCTGTATTAAAAAATAAATTGTGTTGTAAAAGCATTCGGTAATGTTTATTAATATTGACTAGTCAGGGAGCAACGAACTCTATTGCTAGAAGGGTAATTTGTGGTAATACCCGCTAAGCATTCACAGCTTGTCAAATGACTGTCTAATCTCAACACTAAAAAAAAAACCAACAAAACATTTGGTAAAAGAATAATTTCCTTTGTGCCTTTCAGAAAATGAAAGTGACCCATTTCCCAGCCAAGATGAGAACCGTCCCTTGGTTCTCTCCCCTGGGGCACGCCAGGCCTCCTCTCTGACTCCAGGCAGTCCTGGGGTTGGATTTTAGTGGCCAGATACTCCTTTGTCTTAAGGTGTCTGGAGGACGCAAGTTCTCCTGTATCTGTTCTCATTGCTTGTAATGAGGGCATTGAAAGTAGAGAAGAACATGGTTCCTGCCCGCCAGGAGTTTACAGTTTTGCAGAACTTTTCAGTGACTTGGTCTGGAATGGACTTAATGTTCCCAGAAAATATGTAAGGAAAATGACATGGGTATGACGAATGACTGACCCAGCATGGAATGTGGCACTGTTGTTGGCATTAAGGGAAATGGCTGGGAAGATATGCTGTCACCCTTAGAGGGGAGGGGACATTCCCCTGAGTGACCCACATGCCCTGTGAGTAATGTGCTGTGGCTTAGGGTGGAGGTCTCTGGTAGAACAGGCTTTGTTTAGAGTATTCCTTTCCCATAAGAAGATGTGCAGAAAGCATAGAGCTTGGACCAAATATGGAAACACCCAATCTCGGAGGAATTCCTGATAGCCTAGTAACTTTTTATTCATCCCTTCCTTTTGAAATTGGGCCACAGAATGCTATAGTATTTGACCTTTTTCTTGTCATTGGAATTGAAGGTCAATGGACATTGAAGGTACATTTCTGAACTTCAGAGTCTAAGGAAGAAGAGTAAGCCCATTGCTAAAGGACATAAATTCTACCTCTCTCAATTCTGTTTCTGTTGGAAAGGTGAGCAAGGCCCAGGTGATGTTCTCTTACCACCAAGCTCAGGGGCGGCAGCTGTTACTTTTGAGAGCATCTGTGAGCTTTGTGAAGAGGTTTGTGCAGGTGCCCCGCACGAGGGGCACAGCAGTCTGTCTGTCTGTTGTTCAAGAGAGGAGAGGAGTTTTGTGTGGTGCCTTCTGTCATTATGGAGTTTGCACTGTAAGCCAGAGGGGAATTTTTATGGATTTTCAGACTTGAAGTAGCACAGAAATGACTGAGATGACAAGCATGCATCTTGTGAGCTTGGTGAGAGTTGTGGCTTGAGAAGCAGTGAGAAGAAATGGGCCCTTCTCTTCAGTGACTTGTTAAAAGGTTCAGATTAGTTGAGTTCTAATTTCTCGTAATGACTCGCTATTCTTGAGAATATAGAGAGAAACCTGTTAGAAGTTCATTTTTTCTTTGTCTTTTTGGACATAAGTGAAAATCGGTTACACCCAAGGGGAGTTCACCCAAGGGTCCCGGGGGATCTGTGGCCAGTGACCACTAAGAGTTGGGGGGACCTTTAGTCTCCTCCTCAAGAATGGATGCTTAGGACCTGAGGCATATGGAGGGGGGGGCGGATCCTTCACCGAGCGCAGGATGGAGACGCTTGGGCTCTGGTAGAACCAGGTTACTTTCAAAATAGTGTTCAACAATGTGGCTTCTCTCAGAGAAGAGTGTGAAAACTCCATCATCAAGCAAGGCAGTACCCGGAAAGGTGCAAACACGTCCCCAGCTGTCTTGCTTCCCTCTGTCACAGTGGAGGCTGATGTTCTTACATGGCCATGTGCGGTGACACCTCATGGCAAGACAGGACCAGACTGGGAAGATGCGAGTGTGTGGTAAGGAAGAAGGAGGTGGATGGAATTTCCATTTTGATCCAAATACTTAGCAGTTGCATAATGTGGCGGGGGCGGTGGTGGGAGGCTGTGGTCTAAAGAGGGATAGAACGTGAGTTCATAAAATGTTGGACTTTTGCTCCAGAAACCAGTTGGGATTCTGTTTCCACATTGGCCATTCTATGGACGATGCCCTAGAGAGTCTGTTGGTAGCCATGTCTCTTGAATGCACTCAGATTCTCCACCATTCCCTTTTTCTTTGATTTTGGAGAAGCCTCCCCATTGTCTTCTTCTTCTACAATTCTATAGAATTAGTGTTCTATAGTATATGAACAATAATTAAAGATAATGAGCAAACTGCTGGGCTCTGTTAAACTGCCAGGGCTGTGAAGTTGTTCCCTTTCTCTCTTCTGAACTTTGTGCTTTGCCCAGGTCTCTCTGCCAGTGGGGTAAGACCTTTGTCCTTGTGCTGTGTGTGGAATCACTTGGATACCATATTCCTCTCTGGTAGCCTGTGTGGGGCACTGAGTTAGTGGGTCAGCTATAGAGCAGTGTCCTTACTCTGAGGATTGAACAGGATAGGCCACCTGTGTCTCTGAAGGCTGGGAAATGCGTGACGACAGAGTGGTTCTGAGAAGAAGCTGGTGATAAGTTCTGGAAGTTTCTTTCACTGGAAGATAAATAGCGAGGAAGTAAGGAGGAAAATCAGGCCACCCGGATTAGCAAGTCGTAAATGAGTAGATGGCTGAGATTGGGTCTAGAGTTTTGCCTGGTCTGTCTTTACCTGATGGCCTTGGTGTCAGAGGACATCACAGTAGTCAGTAACAAGAGGGACTTGGCTCAGAGAGAAGAACCATACCCCTCTGAGGAGCACCTTGGAGGCCAGGCAAAAAGATATTAGTAAGACTTTTGAATAATAAAATTGTCTTGGCGGTGCCTGTAGCTCAGTGGGTAGGGCGCCAGCCACACACACCGAGGGTGGTGGGATCCAACCCTGTCTGGGCCAGCTAAAACAACAGTGGCAACTGCAACAATAAAATAAAATAGCCGGGCATTGTGGCAGGCGCCTGTAGTCCCAGCTACTTGGGAGGCAGGCAAGGGAATCGCTTAAGCCCAAGAGTTTGAGGTTGCTGTGAGCTGTGACACCACGGCACTGTACTGAGGGAGACATAGTGAGACTCTGTCTCAAAAAATAAATAAAATTGTCTCTATGCAAAATTTTATCACTGACATCACTTTACAGGTGAGCAAATGCAGAGAGATTGGCACAGCATGACTTGTGCAAAGTCTTAGCAAGGCAATGGCTGAGTCGGGTTGAGGACCCAGGTTTTCTGAATGCTTGCTGGACATGTTTCACCATTTCTGCTACCGCCGTGGTAAAAGGACCACCACTCATGGCCTTTGGCATCAAGCCAGTTGGCAAAAAATACCCCAAAACAACAACACCAAAAGCCAAAACCCATTTCCACCAATTGCTAGGCAAATCCATTCACATCTAGAGAAAGGCAAAGAGTGTTTTATCGGGGTGAGGAATTTAAACTGGAACCCTCAGGGAGAAGAGATAAGAGACGAGAGGGGAGTTTAGCCTGGCAGTGGATTCTAAAATCAAAAAACTGGTCACTCTAGAGTTCTTTTGGAAAATAAGTGCACATGGGACTCTGTCCTCCGGTTCCTCCTAATAACTGCCCCAGCAGGGGGGGTACCCCGGGAGCTAACAAATCACCAAGGAAGAAAAGAATGAAAATAAACCCAACTGAAATCCCTATGTTGCCGTCCCTGACACCTTCCCATGATTGTGCAGAGAAGTTTGTCCACTGAACCATTTGTGATTTGAGCTTTGTCACTTTATAGAACATCTCTTAGAAAAGCAAATAGCTATCATGCCTGGGCAGGTGATAGGACGCCTCTGCTGTCCTCTGTGTGTGTGCACAAGCGTGCATTCACTTGCACAGATAATGCAGTCACATACCTGGATACATACTCAAAATTAATGCTCTGCCCCAAATGCTAGTAAGATGTGTCCCAGTGCCTAGCATTGCGACATATATTTAGAGTTAAGAATGTTCAGTTGAAGTGTTCTGTACTGTTAATATTTCTCAATCTGGGTGTATCAGTCGTGGCTAAGAGCGAAAGAACATGGAGTGGGGGTGGGGTGCCTTGCAGTGTCGTGGAGGAGGGTGTGTGTGTTTGTGATTGAGAAATCATTTGTCTTTGGCAAGGGAGTAAAGGAAAAGCAAGCAAACAAAACAATGGGATTGAGAAAGAGTTCTGCAGAGAGAACTGTGTGTGATCTCTACCAGCCATATGTCATCCTCATGCCATGGGGGTTTGCAGAGTGTGGTGCTAGGGAGGCTCACTTGGGGGCACACGTGCCTTTGGCGCATGGCTGGGTTCTCAGTTTGGGATTTGGAAGGTGGTGACAATGGCCCAGTTTCGTCATCATGATCTGGGTGCTGCGTGAGTGTGTACTATTTCCGCTCCCTACCTGCAGTTTTATCTGATGCTGTACCAGCTTTCCAGCCTTTCACCCTGGTCTTAACACATCAGCATTCTGATGCGATAGGTTGTTGGCTCTTAGAGGGCTTCTTCTTCTCTCCGGCCTGCCCCCACCACCCACAGATTCTCCCTATGGCTGCCACAGCCTGCTCTGCTCCTTAGGGCCAAGCCCAAGGGAAGGTTGTGGGGGAAGGAGTAGAGATAGGGGCAGAGGTGGGGGCTGGATCCTGAACTTGACAAAGACACGTCGGGACCTGACAGCAGGAGTGTGGGTGGGTGGGCGATCCCGGCCCAGTGCTCAGCTCAGCTCCCTCTGGCCCGCCATGTTCCCTACATCTTACCAGCAACCTTGCTGTCTGGTGACTGAGCCAGGGGTCTGGTGGGAAAGGTCTTGGTTTGGGAGTTAGGATCAGAGCGTTTTTGCAGGCTGGGCCTGTGACCAGTTCTCACCAGGTCTTCCCATGTGATGACACATGCCCAACCCACCTCCCCAAATTGTCATGATGGCAAAGAGATAATGTGTGTGAAAATACTCTGGAGAGCCAGATGGGACTACCATAATCCATGTTTATGGAATGATGTTATCCGCTTTTTTTTTTTTTTTTTTTTGGTAGAGACAGAGTCTCACTTTGTCACCCTCGGTAGAGCGCCATGGCATCACACAGGTCACAGCAACCTCCAACTCCTGGGCTTAGGTGATTCTCTTGCCTCAGCCTCCCGAGTAGCTGGGACTATAGGCGCCCGCCACAACGCCCGGCTATTTTTTTTCTGTTTTGCAGTTTGGCCGAGGCCGGATTTGAACCCGCTACCTTCGGTATATGGGGCCGGCGCCCTACTCGCTGAGCCACAGGCGCCGCTCCCGGGTTTCCAGATCTTAATGAAGATCCAGGATACTCTTTGTTTTTTGTTTTTTGGTAGAGACAGAATTTCACTCTATAGCCCTCCATAGAGTGCTATGGCATCACAGCTCACAGCAACCTCCAACTCCTGGGCCTAGGCAATTCTCCTGCCTCAGCCTCCCAAGTAGCTGGGACTATAGGCGCCTGCTACAATGCCTGGCTATTTTTTTTGAGACAGAGCTCAAGCTGTCACCCTGGATAGAGTGCTGTGGCATCACAGTTCACAGCAACCTCCAATTCCTGGACTCAAACGAGTCCCCTACCTCCGCCTCCGTCCAAGTAGCTGGGACCACAGGTGTCCGCCACAACGCCCGGCCATTTTTTGGTTGCAGCCATAGTTGTTTGGCAGGCCCAGGCTGGATTCGAACCCGCCACACCAGCTATTTTTTTGTTGCAGTTTGGCTGGAGCTGGGTTTGAACCCACCATCCTTGGTATATGGGGCCAGCACCCTGCCTACTGAACCAAGATCCAGGATACTCTTTTTTTTTTTTTTTTTTTTTTTTGAGACAACCTCAAGCTGTCACCCTGGATAGAGTGCTGTGACATCACGGCTCACAGCAACCTCCAATTCCTGGGCTCAAGCGAATCTCTTGCCTCTGCCTCCCAAGTAGCTGGGACTACAGGCGCCCACCACAACGCCCAGCCATTTTTTTGGTTGCAGCCGTCATTGTTGTTTGGCGGGCCCAGGCTGGATTCGAACCCGCCAGCTCAGGTGTACGTGGCTGGGGCCTTAGCCCGTTGAGCCACAGGCGCTGAGCCAGATCCAGGATACTCTTATCTGTCTCAACCCCACTCACCTCCAGTTCTGCCTACCCAGAAGATGGGGGTTTCTGGCGGCAGTGAGCAACAGCTGGATGGGGGAGGGATGGGAATGTGTCTTTGTAGGTGTCTGTACCTCTGGTGTTATGTGTGGGAGAGGATTCAGCAAACAAGGTGTGGCTGTGGGTGTGTCCTGAGTGGAGTGAGGACTCTACAACCCAGTTCTATTGAGATGCCTTGGCTCCCTGCCCTGCCACCCCTGACCCTGAGTTCATTTCGTGTGACCCTGATGAGACCAGATTCCCACTTCCAGCTGATTCCCATTTCCAATCACCCACTTCCAGCTCATTGGCCCTTCCCCCATCCACACTCTCCTCTGACAGGCTAACTGGGGCTTTTGGCTGGGAATTGAGCTCAAAGCGGAAACGGGCAGTTGGGAGGTGTGATTTATGTCTCTGACTTCACCCCAGGCTGGAGCCCAAACACAGGGACCCTCCCTCAAGTACCCTTTTGGGAAATTTCCTTCCCTGCCTAGAAAATCTCTGGTTCTTCCAACTGGTCAGAGGTCTTCCAGGCAACCCCACCCTCACTACAATCCCCCCACCCCCAGGCCCTAACACTACAAGTCACAGCTCTACCTCCTGCCGATTAACAGTTATAATAAAACTCATCAACTTTGTAGTCACCTACAGGAGGTAAGTTTCTCCTATCAGCCTCAAACAATAGGGAAGTCCCTCTACAAATCTAATTTCCTTCTCTCCTGCTGTGGAACCAGTAGTTGGTAGAACAAAAGAGAAGCTGATTCACTCACAATCCTGCCTCTGGCCCCTCAAGGTCTCTGTGCAAATTTAAGGTAATTCCCCAACACTAATTGTCTCTACCTCTAAAGACTTCTCAGAAACATTCTCAGAGATAATCAAGGTGCCATTTTCTTGCTCCTGATCATGTAATATTGGTGCATGTCCTTACCATTTGTCAAGGGCTGGAAAGCACACTAAAACCCCTGCCGTCTGGAATCCCAGAACCCAGCAAGATCACTAGGAAGCAGGAGTTCCCTGCCTCCTTCCATGCCTCCCACCTTTACCAGTTTCAAAGTCCTCCTAAAAATCTAATCTCATCTCCTGTTTTAAAGAATCCTCATTAGTTAAAAGTCCTTGGCTGTTGGAAAGATTAAATAAGGAAATCAATTTAACGGATATAAAATGCTGCCTCATAGGATTATTTTGAGGTTAAATGAGGTAATATATGTAAAATAGATCTATACCTGGTACTTCCTAACTATTAGCTTTGTTTTCCTATAATAACTCCAAAATTGGAGCGAGACCTGGAAGTTTGCCCTTTCTAGACATCTAGAGCTCATGCTTTCATTATAGCTTCCTTGGATAGGAAGCTCAGGTCCTAGGTTTTAGTTTCTAAAAGGACACAGTTAAATGAATCAAGGAGTCCATTCTCCATTCACTTTTCTGGGATATGGTCTCCCATGGCCTGGCTTCTCTCCCATCACCCCCTGCAGAGCCTTTCCCCCAAAGCCCTGACCTCATCCTGGTTACCAATTATTTGTTTACTCCTGGCCCCCACACAAGGTTCCATCCCCCACCCTGGTTTTCCCCCTGAGTTCTTACATGAGAATATGAATGTTTTGGAGTAAGATGGAACTCCAGCACAATTCCTTTGGTTTAGGAAAAACAAAATTGAGAGTCAAAGAAGGGCAGAGACTTGCTCAAGTTGGAATTTCCAAATCAATACCTGGATTCAGCCCAGAGGGTCCCTGTCGGCTTACAGGGATAAAAGAATTCTCATCTCCTTCTTCCTTTCTCCCTTTCAGTGGGTAGAATAATGTTATAAATCACTACTTGTAACTCCTCAGAACATTAGCAAAGGCTGGATAAGAGCTCAAGAAAGTCTCTGTAAACACAACCTTACGGTTTCTTCCTCATTCTCCCAGGTCTCCCCTATTATTTTGGGCACTTCTTGCACTCCTCCCCTCTCAGCCCCACCTACCTCCATTCACATTTTTTTGACTTCTGTGCTAACCTGCATATCATTTCCATGTCACTCAGTAATAGATTTGTTATTTTATTTATTTATTTTGGAAACACAGTCTCACTCTGTGCCCCAGGAAGAGTGCCCTGGTATCCTAGCTCACAGCAACTTCAAACTCTTCAAACCTTGCCTTAGCCTCCCAAGTAACTGGGACTACAGGTGACCCCCACAACACTTGGCTAGTTTTTCTATTTTTAGTAAAGACAGGGTCTCACTTTTGCTTAGGTTGATCTCAAACTCCTGAGCTCATGAGATCCAGCAGCCTCGGCCTCCCAGAGTGCTAGGATTACAGGTGTTAGCCACCACAACCGGCCTAGAATTTTTTTTAAGAATGAATTTGTTTTAAGAAAAAAAATAAAAGAATGGATCAATGGCTCTCTTTGAGTGTTTAGTCTGAATCCAAATACCCAAGGGTCCATAGTGGTACACACTTGGCCAACAGCTTCTGTGAGCCTCATCACCCCATAATCCCCACAAGGGCTTCCTTATATATCTGCCAGTGAGGCACAAGCTTTCCAAACACTAACTGTATGTGGGTCTCTTCCAAAATGAAACCAGATAGCTTGGGTTTGAATCCCAGCTCTTTACTTACCTTGGGCAAGTTAATTAACAATTGTGTTCCTCATCTTACGAGATAGGTCAATAATACCTCCCTCATAGAGGGACAGTGCCAATTACATAGTTAATACATGTAAAGCTCTTAGTAATGATGCCATAAAGCATAAGCTATTATTATTATAGGAGAGACAATAACTCCAGGAAGCTCTGCCTCCACCTTTACCCCCATATATACCTGGGCCATTCGTCTGTCTTCCTGGGATCTCATTACCCTTCTCCAAACCTGCCCATCTGGCCCCTGCCCAGTCTTACCCCTACTTTACCCTCATCTCTACCCTTGGAGCCCAAACCTGGGTGTAAGGAAGGGATGGAGAAAGGGAAGGGAAAATGTGGCCATTTTAGGGCAGAGGAGCTGTTAGAGGGTAGAGGGGGTGGGGACAGCAGGGGTTGAGAGGCTCCTTATTGGGAAAGGCCCCTGTCTGATTCTGAGAGACAGAGGCCAGGCCTGGGCACTCAGCCAAATACAAAGAGTGGGCCCCAAGCCCTAGTCCTAGCCCGAAGGCCAGCACTGGTGAAGGCACTGGTTGCTCAGTTGCTCTGGATGCTTCTCCAGATAGTCACAGCACACATTCCCTACCTCAGCCTTACCCCTTCTGACTAAATCTCCACACAGATTAAAGTAGCTAGAACCAGAAGTAAAACCTCCCAGTGTGTAGGTCTGTGTTTGGGGGTGGGGGCCGGGAGGTCAGAGAGACTCCTGCTTCTGACCCATAATAAGATCAAACCACTGTACCAAAAGTAGCTATCTCTAGGACTCTGCTCACCACCCACAGCCCCCACTAACTCCCCACCATGTCCAAGGGCTGGCTGTGAGCTCCTCCTACAGGAATTCAGCCAGTTCTGGGGAGACTGCTAGTGAGGGGGGCCCAAGGGTGAATAACAGTTCCCGTGGGGATCGGGGTGCCCATGACTAATCAATGAGAGAGTGAGAGGAAACTTACATTCCTTGACTTGTAGGGCAGTAGATGGAGGTGGGAGGTGGGGCAGGGGCAGACTGAGGCAAGGACAGCCAAGTAGGGACACAGGGAAGCTAGGCTGAGGTGGGGGTGGGGTGTCCTCAAAGCCCTGCTCTCTCCATGTCCCAGGCTAAAGGAGAGGCAGGCCCCAGGTAACCAAACACCTGGGTCCCTGCTTCCCATTTCCTGACAAATGAGCTTCTCCCCCAATTCATTCAATCCCAGGCTCCTGACTTTGAATGAGTTGAGGAAAGGCTACACTAGCATCTCATTCGCAGTCCTCAGCCCCTACCCCACTCATCCAGGGATCCCAATGCTGAGAAGACCAGCTTGGAGATATTCCACCAAGCAAAGCAAAGTTGAGAGCCAGACTAAGGGCAAAACAGCAGAAATGAACTGGGAGCCAAGGTACTGAGCAGAGGAAGGAAGCCAGTCTGCCTCCACAAAGGAGTCAGGAAAAAGAGGGAACAAAGAGCCAAGTGCTTCCTGCCCATCCCCTTCCCTGCCTTTCTACCAACCTCCTCCAGCTTGTCCAGACATCTTAAGGCCTGGGGGAGAGGGAAAAAGGGGTGCAGAGACCCACACTGGACACCCTCTAAGAGAGAGGTCTCCAACCTGTTTGGCCCTGGGGACCAGTTTGATGGAAGACAATTTTTCCACAGATGGGGGGGGGGGGCGTAGATTCTCACAGGTTCATGCAACCTAGATCCCTCATTATGTGCTGTTTACAATAGGGATCGTGCTTCCATTAGAATCTAATGCCACCTGGATCTAATAGCAGGTGGTGATGCCAGCAGTGAGGACGGGATGAAGCCCTTTGCTTACTTGCTGCCATGCAGCCTGGTTCCTAAGGGGCCGCAACTCAGTACCAGTCTGCTTGGGGGTTGGGGGTCACAGCTCTAAGGCTTCGAGCTCAGCAGCCTTTATTGGCAGGGGCCCAGGGCCCTGCGTCCACCACTGGATAATCGCTCCCACTGTAGCCAGTCCCTGAAGCCCCCTTGCCCAATTTCCTCCACAAAAGTGACCCATTCCTGCTCTGTTCAGGACTTGCTTTCTCTGGCCCTCCAGTTACCTACTGATGAAAGAGGAAGCCATGGGTTACTGAAGAGGTGGGCTGGAGGGGGAAACAGGATTTGTAAGAAAGGCGGTCCTCTTCCCTAAACCGCTGCCTCACTCCTACCACTCAGGGAAGAGAGCAGAAGTGATTAACCACTCAGGACACAGATCCCCCACCCATGCAGACACACCACCATAGGCACGTTCAGGCGTTCAGACAACACACACACACACACACAGGTTTGTGCCTCACATGCACATTCACATCATACAGCATCTTTTCTCACCCTGGCCAGCACAAATGGTGAGCATTCACATAGGGAGTTGAAGAAAACTGGGCCATCTCAAGCCCAAAATCTATTCCAGCTTTGGCTCTTCTGCAGGCCTGTTTCTCCTCTTCTTGCTCCTCCCCTAGGGCTTTCCCATGCAGAATACACCAGAGGTGGAAAGGAGGCACCTGAGGGTGCTCCATTCCTAAGCCTGCTTGTGAAACTTAGTCAGCTCTGCCTGGGCTTCTGGAACCCAGCCCCCTCTCTAAGGTGATCACATGGAAAATGTCCAGCTGTGGCTGCTTGGAGAGATGAGCTCAGCCAGTCTGAGTGGGGCTGGGGGCCTGGACTCGGCGTCAGAATTTCCACCTCGGACCTTACCCCTTCTCACATCCCCAAATCCCACCCCAGGGATTCAGGAGAGGAAAGGGGTCACAGAGACTTTTGACGAAAACATCTCAGTCTTGGTCTGGTGGGGAGATGAATGGGGGGACACTGAGTAAAGAATAGGCCAGACCTGGAAACACCTGTTTGTTTCATCCCCACCCACTCACATCAGGGAAATAACCCCAGAGCATAGGGCTAATAGAGACCCGGGAGACTAGACTGCAGTGTGATGAGTAGGGAGGAAGTTTTTTGGAGGGCTTTTTGGGACTATTTTTGTTTTTTTACTTTTGTGGGGGTTGTTTTTGTTTTTGTTTTTTTTTGAGACAGAGTCTCACTTTGTCACCCTCAGTAGAGTACCCTGGCATCATAGCTCACGGCAACCTCCAACTCCTGAGCTCAAGTGATCCTCTTGCCTCAGCCTCCCAAGTAGCTGGGACTACAGGTGCCCACCACAACACCAAGCTATTTTTAGACGGGGTCTTTCTCTTGCTCAGGCAATCCATCTATCTTTGCCTCCCAGAGTGCTGGGATTACAGGCGTGAGCCACTGGGCCTGGCCCAGAAGGAAGTTGACTTCAGGTATCTGTGCCCAAGACAGGGGTGGGGAAAGCAGGGAACCCAAGAAAGAATAGAGTCAACTCAGGGACCCCAAAAGGACAAAGAATGTAGAAAACTGTGTCCTAAATAAGAAGGAGGGGGCAAGGGAAGGAGCAGACCAGGTGGTCTGCTTCCTGTCCTGCAGGAAGAAAGGATTAGTCCCTCCATCCAGTCTTCCAAAGACTTACCTCCCCTCTCCATGACTCTGCACCCCTGCCCTCCCTCTCTCCATTTCTCTTCCTCTATCCCTCCTCCCTATTCTTTTCATCCCCTTTACTTTTTCTTTCCCTCTTTCCTACCATCTTTCCAGGATCATCCTCCTGGTTCCTCCACCCTCTTTTCTTTCACCTATCCCTAGTCACTCTTCCTTTTTCTCTCTCTGGACTCTCTCTCTATGTACCTCTTTGCTCTTATGTCTCCAGCCTAATCCAGTGCCCTTTTCTTCTCCTTTATTCCCTGCGGGATACTTCCCAGAGCTTTGTACATAGTAAGCACTCAAAAAATGTATATTGAATTAGATTCATGGCACTTACTACATCCTGTGTAAAGTTCTAGGCACTTTATAGCAGACTGACATCTTTATTGGTTAAAAGTCTGGAGTGGCCAGGCGCCTATGGCTCAGTGAGTAGGGCACCGGCCCCATATACTGAGGGTGGTGGGTTCAAACCCAGCCCCAGCCAAACTGCAACAACAACAAATAGCTGGGCGTTGTGGCAGGTGCCTGTAGTCCCAGCTACTAAGGAGGCTGAGGCAAAAGAATCGCCTAAGCCCAAGAGCTGGAGGTTGCTGTGAGCTGTGACGCGACAGCACTCTACCGAGGGCAACAAAGTGAGACTTAGTCTCTTAAAAAAAAAAAAAAGAAAGAAAAGTCTGGAGCCATGGAAGGTTGTGAGCTGAGAATTAACTTCATCAAGAGCCTTGGTTTAGGAAGATTAATTTGCCTACAGTAAATACGGTAGACTACAGGGATAAATGATTCATTCCCTCTTTCATTTTCTCTTTCTCTCTCCGTTTCCTTCCCTCTGACTTTTTGCCCATCTTGACAGTCTTCCCCACCTGACCAGAAAGAATTTACCCTGTCCCTTACATGAATCTCCCCCCTTTCCTTCAGTTTTCCTTCCTATACCACTTATCCTGCCATGCCTTCTCTCAGCAACGGCCCCCCCTTATCCTAGAACATCTGTAAGCAATCGGCTTATGGGGGGGAGTAGGGTTGAGATCTCTTCCCAGCCAGCTGTGGAGGTGTGGCCAGCCATGGAGGCTGGGTGGAAGGGTGTGGCCTGAAGGAAGGGCTGATCTCCAGAGGTAAAAACTTTGAGTGAGTACCAGGGGGACTTTCCTGCCCCCAGGTACCCAGCTCTCTACTCAAACCTCCAAACTCTTTCCCAGCTCAGTCTCTAGCACACATCTCTTCTATGCCAGAGAGACCTGAAGGCCCTAGCCTCAGTCCCACAATTCTATCATCTGGAACCCTCTAGCCAAAGATGGTTCCAAATATAGAATAGAGACTGGGCCAGGGAGGTCTGGTGCCCAGCCTCTGAGCTGGTAGACAGCTGGCTGTTGAAAGGGGTCTAAGCCAAAGGGTCAGAGAGTGTCTCCTCTTGGCTTCTCCCTGGGTCTTGCAAGTCCAGTCAAGGGTTGAGGTCAGAGGTAGGGGTGTAGGTGCTCAAAGCCATAAGGTATTCAATGTTTGCTACAGGTAAGGCAGGAAGTCCAATCTATTATTGTGTATTAGACCCAGAAATTGCAAATATGTGAATTGTATACAACATTACCTTCTTTTACATTATTTTCTCAACTTAGTAAGCTATAACCTTGGAGTCCAGCAAGTAATAGCTCTGGAAAAAAGGGAGTGGGCTCTGCTCTCCCAGGAGTGCTGTACATCCCAGGCTCATGAATCTCAGCCCCAGAGGATCTCCATTGTGCCATCTGTGCTGGCTGTAGGGAACCCTTGTAGGGATTTTTGCTCCCTTGTTCAGCACCCCAACACGTTAGATCGATCTCCTTGAAGGGAAGGGCAAGAGCATGGACCTATTCTTAGCCCTGTACATATTCCCTGAAAAACAAATGTGCTTATTGTGAGGTGACGATGGACAAGGAGGAATTTGCAGCCAAGGAGGGAGTACGTATGTTTGGTTGGGGATAGCAAGAAGTGCCAGAGGTCCAGAGGACTCAGGGAGAAGACTTAAGCCTGCTAATGAACACCAAGGAGGGGGACATGAGGGCCCCATCTCCCAACTTCATGCCATTGTGCTAAGGACAAATGATATACTCTGCTCTATACATATACACCCTACCTGATCAGAGATGATGTCATCTCCCTACAAGCCAGAAAGAGGTGAGGCTATTCAAACAGCATGTGTGGATTTCAGTGCCCTAACTTTTCATATGGAATTGGTGGTAGTCCTTCACGACCAGTCTAGAAATGGCAGGCAGACTTGTCAGGGTGGGAGGGAATGCCTGGCTCATCCTCCGTCCCTCACAGCCTCAATCAGATGTGCATTGGGAACCTGATGCTCCAGGTCCCTTCCTGATGGGCTCCAGATGTGCTCGCATCTGGGAAGGACATCCTGGGAAGCTGATGCTCCTGTCTGCAGCTCCCACCCAGGATGGGTCTCTCCTCCAGCTTCGAGGCCCTTGAGCTGAGAAGCTTTAGGCACCCCTTCCTCTCCAGAGGTAGGTGCATGACAGCAAATGGGAGAAAAAAGAAAGTAATGGGGGTGGGGTGAGTGAGCAAATAAAATGAGGTCAGTGTTTAGGACACCCTAGAGGATGTTATTTTCCTTTTAACTTCCTATCTGGAGCTGTTACATTTTGTTGTAGAATTTTGGTGTCTCCAAAAATTCCAGAAAAAAAAATAAAAAGGAAAAATAAAAACTGAAGGAAGTTTGGAATAAAAGGCACAAAGGCACTAGTTAGAGTGGGGGAAGTTCCTTCCATTGTTCTCCTCGTTCTGGATTTCTGAGTCTTATATTTTTTTATTCCAATATCCCCTTAGGTCTGCTTTTCTTCTGTCAGTGCCCTACCCCTAGTCCCTGTCCCTCTGTGCCTCCCCAAACTAGTCCAGCCTGCAAAACCTCCCAGTGCAAAACCTCCTACAGAGATACCTAGTCACAGCCTCTATCACTAGGTTCAGAGTCCTGGAGCACCAAGAGAAACCAAGCATCTTATCTCTGGGACTGTTCTAGTCACCCTAGCAAACATCCTTCATCCACCCCTCTTATGCTCTCAGCAAAGTGGGGGTGGAAAGGGAAGGGAAGTCTGGGTTTATTTTAGGTCTGGGACATGGAGGAGGGGTTCCTCCTGGGTCAGACAGGGGGTGGAGGTGGTGGGCAGTGACTCACAGATGATAGAGCCATCAGTTCCCCTAGGCAGAGACCTGAGTCAGGGCAGCAAGGGTTCAGAAGCCTGCTCCTGTAGTTTCCAATGTCCCTCTCTTCAATCACATATACACACAACATCACTCCAACTTCAGCAGTCTCTGGATCCAGACTCCTGCCATAATTAGGCTCCTATTCTACTTCTAGAAACACTGCCCCCCTGTAGCTTCATAATCTTCATGAATATATCCCTCTTCCCTCCCCTCTGTGAGATCCAGCTCCTACTCATCATCTGACCACAGGGCAGGAGGAATGAACCCTGGCTCCTTATTCATGGACTCTTCCCAGTCTTTTTGCACCATAGCACATTGAGAAAATTACATTTTGGATAATCCCCCAGAATAAGCTAAAAGGCTGCTCTGGCCAGAAGACACCAGCATAGGTTGTCTGGCAATCCCAGAACTGTCTAGGCTTTGAGGGTTAAGAGGGATCAATATTCATCTTCTTTGTGTTTGCTTCACACCAATTGAGAAGTTTTATTCCATGGAACCCCAGCCTAAGCCACCTCTATGCACCCAGGCCTGAGCCTATTTTTTTCTTTTCGAGACAGAGTCTCACTTTGTTGCCCTTAGTAAAGTACCATGGCGTCATAGCTCACAGCAACCTCAAACTCTTGGGCTCAAGCGATTCTCTTGGCTCAGCCTCCCTAGTAGCTGGAACCACAGGCGCCCACACAATGCCTGGCTATTTTTTAGAGGGAGATGGGGTCTTGCTCTTGCTCAGGCTGGTCTCAAACTCCTGAGCTCAAGCAATTCACCTGCCTCTGCCTCCCAGAGAGCTAGAATTACAGGTGCCTGGCCTGAGCCTATGTCTTGAAATCAAGGAATCCAACCTCAGTGCTCTCAGAATTCCTAGGCTTTAGAGAATCTGAAGAAAACCACTGGGTCTCACCTCAGAGAAATCACAAACATACAAAAACTTTCATCTAGTTTCAGAGGATTAATGAATTATACACCCAATCTTCCTTCACCCTAACCCAACATCAGTGAATCTAAGTTAAGATCACTACTCTAGAATCATCCCCCTTTTAGCAACCCTCTAAATCCAGCTTAGAGGACAAACAGTATAGTAGGTAAAACTAGGACTTTGGAATGTACTGGGATTAGGTTTGAATTTCACCTCTGCTTTCTGTTGGCCTTGGCTTGGTCATTCTCTCCTCCAGGCCACAGTTTCCCGGATCATGATACCCGGATAGAGGCAGAAAGAATAAAGATCAAGCCCAGGGCCAGGAATATAACATATGCTAAATAAACCATTAATAATACTCCCCACCCTTCTCCCATGTTGAAACTCAGCATGACTCCTGGCTTTAGAAATTGCACCTGTGTCCTGAACTCCTTGTCGAAATTCACTCCTCTGTTTCTAAAACTCCAGCCTTCAGGGCAGGCAGGCTGGTGACAGCAAGAGCCTGGTGAGTATCCTGGCCTTGCCCTTCACCCCTCTGTCCCTCCATCAAGTAGACCATGATTAATAATAGTCAGTCATCACAGCAAATCATTCCTACTGAGCGATGAAGGGACAAAGGGTACCAGAGAGGTCAGATTTGTGGAAAAAACAGACACGTGGAAGCATATAGGCTGAGCCGGAGACAAGCTGAAAGCTACAAGAGACAGAGAAAAAGCTGAAAGGAGACAGCATTAAAGCATCTGAGGAGAGGCCTTGGGTTTGAAGTCAAAACACTCAAGTTCTAGATTCACCACTGGCTAGCCATGTGACCTTGGACAAGTCACTTCATCTCTCTATACCCATTTCCTCTTCTGAAAAAACGATTAACAGATGACCTCTAGGAATCCCCTCCTAGCTGGCTTTTCTAAGTCAGCTTTTGGGCCTGGAGGGCAATGCTGAAGCAATTCCAACTAGGAGGGAGGGAACCCCAAGTTCAGGCCCAAACGCAGAGCAGAGGAAGGGAGGGCCAGGCAAAGGCAGGCATGGTGAAAAGGAAGGCAGGAGGTGTTGGGGCCACTGGGAGAGGACTTATAAGGGCAAAGAGAGCCAAGAGAGGAGGGGTATTGGGGAGTGTAGAAAAGCCAGCCAGAGAATGACTAAGGGGCTCCCGGTGTAAACAGGAGCAGGGAATGGATAGGGAGGGGGCCTGTTTGAGTTGGCCATGGCTGGGGGTGGGGGGTAGGGAGGAGGACTGGACTAGGCAGGACACTATGTCCCCTGTCCCCCACCAAGGCTCCTGGGAGGAGCTGAGTCACACACCTCCCTCCCTGCACCCTCCTCGTACCCCTCCCACCTCCACCCCCAAGCTCCTAAATCATGGGAAAATCTAAAGAGTTTGCCTGGACTGAAAAAGGAGAGAGCATGATCCACACACATGTGCTTTGCCAGGTTACACAGCAATCAGCCCTCAGCCCAAAGGGGGTTCTCAGCTCTGTGGCTTCAGTAGTTTTCACCTAGAGTTTACCTTTGCGACACTACTGTGTTTAATATCCTGACCCAGAGATTCCTTGGGTTCCTCACTTAAGAAAGGGTCAAGACCAACAGATTTGAGAGTGGGACAGGGGCCAGCATCACCCCACAGTCTGACCAGCCACTCAGCCGGCCTCTCCCTTGGGGTACAGCTGGCTCTGGAGGGGGCTTTCAAAAAAAAAAAAAGAAAGAAAAAAAAAAAACCAGATGGGTGATTTGAGACAGGAAGTAGAGTAGTAGAGTGAGGGGGAGAGACAAAGCAGGGAAAAACACATTGATCCTGGGCGCACTTTTATTCTCAACCTCCCAGGCCAGAGTAGGGCAGAGGACTGGGGACAGGGTTTGACTTTGGGGTTGTTCTGAAAGAGGAGAAATCCTGGAGGAAAAAGGCAGGAAGGGGACTGGAAAGGAGAAGGAGTTAGGAGAGAATCTAGGCCCCTTGATCCCCCTCCCCCAGACTAAGATAAAGACTAGAATCCTGAAAGGTGATCTCATCACACAGAGCCAGAGCTGGGGGAAGGGGTGGGGGGGGGGGGGTCACTGCCTAACTCTACCGGAGTCCCCGCCTCTAATTCCACAGCGAGTCTGGGGAGAACCGTTTCCTGGGTTCCAG
>CAUYRH010124580.1:0-12939 GCA_963574655.1 Perodicticus potto | reverse complement strand
ACTATTTATCACAGCTCAATTTACAGTCACCAAAATGTGGAAACAACCTAAATGGCCACCAGTCCAGGAATGGATTAACAAGCTGTGGTCTATGTACACCATGGAATATTCAGCCATTAAAAAAGATGGAGACTTTGCATCTTCTGTATTAACTTGGATGGAAGTGGATCACATTCTTCTTAGTAAAGCATCACAAGAATGGAGAAACAAGAATCCAATGTACTCATTTCTAATGTGAAGGCAGTAGATGAGCTAATACAAGGTGGGGGGTAGCGGAATGAGGGACTGAGGAGAGGGGAGGAGGAAGTGGGATGGGGGGGTCACAATGTACGTCACTCTTCTTGAGGGCGGGTCATAAGACAGACTTTACCTAACAAATGTAATCAGTGTAAGCTAATTCTTTGTACCCTCAATGAATCCCAAACGATAAAAAAAATAAAAATTAAGAAAGGAAATCCTGTCATTCGCAACAATATGGGTTAACCTAGAGGACATTATTCTAAGTAAAATAAGCCTTTCAAGAAAGACAAATATTGCATGATCTCACTTATAGCTGAAGTCTGAAAAAGATGAACTTACAGAAGCAGAGATTGGATGGTGGTTACAGGGACGAAGGAGAAGGGAAAGTTAGGCAAAAAATAGAAAGTTTGAGTTAGATGGGAGGAATAATAGTTCTTGGTGTTATTTTTGCAGTTTTTCTGTAAGTTTAAAATTAATTCAAAGTGAACAGTTTTAAAAATTATGGCCAAATACGGGCATTTTTAGACCAGCAAAAGCTGAGAGAATTTGTTGGCACTGGACCTATATACTGGGGAAATACTAAGGAAGTTCCCAGAGTTGAAAAGAAATGATCCCAGATGGGAGCCTACATCTGTGGGAAGGAAGGGAGCACTGGAAAGGGTAAGATTTCTAAACTATACTTTCAGACTTGTCACTTAATATGGTGGCTTAATAAGCACATGTGTTTGGCTCCTCTTCCTCCCAACCTCTTACAATTACAATAAAGGCTAAAGTTACAAATTCATAAAAATAAAGAGGGCATCAGTTGACCAGAGATTTCAATAAATTTCAATGAAAGTGGACGATGTAGTAAGCGTTGGATGAGAACGCAATGAGAAGGAAACTCACTTAAAAGAGTACGTGGTGGCCGTTGTTGCTGAGGAAACGGTACAGCTACCCCTCTAAAGTCTGGAGAGACCTGGGACACAGAAATGCCAGGTCCTGCAGAGATAACAAAACATGTGGCTGTAAACAGACAAGTTACTGGAAAGCCTGTCAGAACATTCAACTCTTCTCTGCAGAGAAGGCCTCACTCTTCACAAGCCAAGAGAGAAAGAGAGGCAGAGGGTGAGAGAGGGGGAGAGATTGATCTATTATTTAGTTTGAAAAGAAATGTAAAACAGTGTCTGGTGAGAGACTGGGCAGCAGGCTTGTGAGTGAGTGCCCTGGTCAGTACACAGCCCTCCTCCATCTGTTTTACAAGGTCCCCAGTCTAATGGCTGCTCTCTGTCTGCTCATCTGAAGTAACACCTGCCCAGTGACAAGCTCTGCCATGACACAGCTATGGTGAGCTTTTACATCGCCTCATTATTTTTATTTATTTTTATTTTTTTGAGACAGAGTCTCACTTTGTCACCCTTGGGAGAGTGCTGTGGCGTCAGAGCTCACAGTAACCTCAAACTCCCGGGCTTAAGCGATTTTCTTGCCTCAGCCTCCCAAGTAGCTGGACTACAGGTGCCTGCCACAACGCCTGGCTATTTTTAGAGATGAGGTCTTGCTCTGGCTTAGGCTGATCTCGAACCTGTGAGCTCAGGCAATCCACTCCCCTCGGCCTCCCAAGTGCTGGGATTACAGGTGTGAGCCACCGTGCCCAGCTATATTACCTCGTTCTTAAATGTGGGTGGGTGACTAAAAATCTGCACACATAAAAGTGTGCAATATTAAAAAGACCTATGTATATGCCATCAACAATTACTCCCTAGGCATAATTCATGGATAAAACAACTTTTAAAAATGTATAATTAGGCCGGGTACAGTGGCTCACCAGGCGTTGTGGTGGGTGCCTGTAGTCCCAGCTACTTGGAAGGATGAGGCAAGAGAATTGCTTAAACCCAAGATTTTGGGGTTTCTGTGAGCTGTGACACCATGGTACCCTACCGAGGGTGACAAAATGAGACTCTGTCTCAAAAAAATAAAATAAAATAAAAGAAAAGAAAATAAAAGAAAATAAAAGAAGGAGATATAAAAGCTCACCATAGCTGTATCATATGGCAGAGCTTGTCACTGGGCAGGTGTTACTTCATGTGAGCAGACAAAGAGTAGCCATTAGACTTGGGACCTTATTTGAGACCAGAGATAACAAAATATGTGGCTGAAAACAGAGAAGTTACTGGAAAGCCTGTAGGCGGAACATTCAACTGAGCAAGTGCAAAACCCCTCTCTCTACAAATAGCCGCGCACCTGGAGAGGCTGAGGCAAGAGAGTCGCTTAAGCTCAGGAGTTTGAGGTTGCTGTGAGTTGTGATGCTACGGCACTCTACTGAGGGTGACAAAATGAGACTCTGTCTCAAAATAAATAAATAAATAAATAAATGAATAATCAATGTCCTCAGATATCTAGATCTAGAGAGATAGATATATATAGATCTGTACAGACATCCCAGAAAACAAAAACACAATGCTATGGGAAAAGACTTATAAAAGAAAGTACCTTTGAGAATTAAAAATAAGGTGCTTGCTTCAGCAGCACATATACTAAAATTGGAGAATTAAAAGATTCATTAGAAGAGTTGGAACACAAAATAAAACAAAAAGGGATAAGAGAGAGACGAAGCGATTTAGTGTAAAATGATTAGGATTTCTAGAAAAGAACAGAGGCAATAGATGGGAAGAAATGACTAAGAAAATAATACAAGATAATGAGCAAAGTGAGACATCAAACTGAAAAGGCTCACTGCGTGTTCGTCAGAGTAAATTTTTAAAAGATGCATTCTCAGATTCATCATTCTGAAATTTGA
This sequence comes from Perodicticus potto, assembly GCA_963574655.1. NCBI lineage: Eukaryota > Metazoa > Chordata > Mammalia > Primates > Lorisidae > Perodicticus > Perodicticus potto. Next base: position 9,923 of record CAUYRH010124580.1, on the reverse strand, counting down.
GAATACCAAGAATACAGAGAAACTACAAAGCAAAAAACGGGGAGTCTAAAAAGGAACACGTTGTAAGACTGGTGGAAGACTTCTCATCAGCAATAGTAGTGTATAAAGAAATGTCTTCAAACTTGTGAGGGAAAGCGATTTCAGTGTAGAATTCTCTAGCAGCTGAACTCTTAATCATGCATTTAGGCAGAATAAAGGTATTTTCCAAACTTGGAAGGACCGAGATGTTTATCTTCTAGGCACTGTGGTTCCTTAAAAAGTCTATCTCGTCCAGGTGAGTGGCCGTGCTGCCTGAGCTCCAGCCATGAAAACAGGCCTGGAGTGGGCCCGGAGGGGGGCTCCAGGAGAAAGTCTGGAAGGACCAAGGGGATTCAGTACAGTAGATATGTTGATGGATATGATCAAAAAATGAGGGTATGATAGACTATCCACGTAAAAAATTCATACCAAAGAAAGGAGAAACTTAGGAGAATCAGAGAAACACAAATATAAGGAAAGAAATTTTATAATACCCGATTTGGCTCTGAATTGGACTGTATTGAAATAGGTCGTGACAATGTAAAAGCTTTGTTAACTTTCAGCTTTTAAAAATCAAACTATTAGGGCCAGGTGTGATGGCTGACGCCGGTAATCCTAGCACTCTGAGAGGCCAAGCAGGTGGATTACCTGAGCTCAGGAGTTCAAGACCAGCCTGAGCAAGAGTGACACCTCATCTCTAAAATTAGCTAGGTGTTGTGGTGGGGCACCCATAGTCCCAGCTACTCGGGAGGCTGAGGCAGGAGGATCACTTAAACCCAAGAGTTTGAGGTTGCTGTGAGCCATGATGCCATGGCACTCTACCCAGGGTGTCTAAGTGAGGCTCTGTCTTAAAAAAACAAAAACTAACAATAGCAACACAACAAAAGATTAGCACAGCCCCTGTGCAAGGATGACAAAAAGTAATTTTAAAATAATAAAATATTGGCAAAAAATGGATTACTCATGGTCATACGTAAACTATACATGTTATCAACCTTGATGTAAAAGTCTGGATTATACATGAAAAATAGTATAATTCTTGCTCAAAAAATAAATGTAGAATTACTGTGTGGTCCAGCAATTCCTCTTCTGGCATCTGTGCAAAAGAATTGGAAGCAGAAACTCAAATAGATATTTGTACACACATAATTTATACCAGCATCATTCACAATAACTAAAAGGTGGATGGAAACTTAGTGTCCATTGATGAATGAACGAATGAACAGAAGCAAAATGTGGTATGTACACACTGCTGTGGTTTTAGTCCTGAACTCTATTCTCTGGTACTGGATTTCTGACTCATGTGCTTAACATAATTAGGGGCGCAGTAGAGCCCAGGGCTGGGTTTCACTGTTCCTTACCCTCTCTCATGTTGGTTGGCCACAGGTCAGGAAACATAGTTAAGTACTTAGAAAATCCTTTTAGAATTATAGTAAGAAGATTTGGTTTAAGATTTAAACTGAAGTTTGAAACATCACATAGAGATTTGTTTATCTTTCATATGCCGCAATTTGTAATTCAGGCTGGGTGCAGTGGCTCACACCTGTAATCCCAGCATTTTGGGAGACTGATGTGGGAAGATCACTTAAGCCCAGGAATTAGAAGCTGTGGTGAGCAATGACTGTACCACTGCACTCCAGCTTGAGTGACAGACCTGTCTCTAGGTCTAGTGTGCTGCCTCACGCCTGTAATCCTAGCACTTTGGGAGGCTGAGAGGATCCCGTGAGCTCAGGAATTCTAGACCAGTCTGAGCGAGAGTGCAACTCCATCTCTACTATAAATAGTAAAATTAGCCTGGGGTCCTGGTGCACACCTGTAGTAGCATGTGCTCAGGAGGCTGAGGCAGGAGGATCGCTTGAGTCCAGGAGTTTGAGGTTGCTGTGAGCCATGGCACTCTAGCCTGGGTGACAGAGAAAAGCTCTGTCTTAAAAAAAAAAAAAGAAAAGACCCTGTCTCTAAGTAAATAAACATATGCATAATAGAACCTCCATAGTTGACCACCTCCTTAAGTTGCCCTAATTGTTACAGACTGGACCTGCACCACATGTTCAATGGAAGTTCTTTGTGTTGACCTCCACTATACATTGACCAGTCTGTTAGAGTCCCTTCCTTGGATGGTCAATTTACAGAGGTTCTACTATAGTAAAACAAAAAAAATTGGCTCAGGACCTATAGCACAGTGGTTATGGCGTCAGGCACATACACCAAGGCTGGTGGGTTCCAACCCAGCCCAGGCCAGCTGAACAACAATGACAACTGCAACAAAAAATTGCTGGGCATTGTGGTGGGCACCTGTAGTCCTAGCACTTGGGAGGCTGAGGTAAGAGAATCGCTTGAGCACATGAATTTGAGGTTGCTGTGAGCTGTGACACCATGGCACTCTACCAAGGGTGACATACTGAGACCTGTCTTGAAAAATAAATAAATAAAAATAAAACAACAAAAAATTACAATTCAGGGAAGACTAACTGTAAGTGGGAAGAGGGAGGTTATACACAAGGGGTCCAGGCTATTCATTCTTCAGATGGTAATGGTTGAGGTGGTCCTTTCTGAAAGGTTTGCCCAGGCCCCGGGTCAGTGTTCTTCAACATCTTTTATCTCACGGTACGCTTGAACCTGTAGTTAAACTTCTGTGGCACGCTTAACTTAGGTTGATAAAAGAAAAGAGTAAAAGAAAAGAATTTTTATACATACTGTGCTTTGAACTTCTTTCAAAAATAATTTAATTAATGGCCTTTAAAAAATGTTGTGGCACACCTAAGATCCTCTCACAGTGTACCTGTTGAAAATTACTGCCCTAGATTGAAATGTGGCACAGTATCAGGGTGACCATGCAGTCTTCCAACAACTGTGTCCTGCTATTACTGGTGACTGTCTACCCACAAGAGCATGTGGAAGCTAAATAATTCCATGTTCATTGGATTTAATAGGTTCACTCTATCCATAACTTAAAATATAAGTTCAAAATGGGATTCTGAAGTAATTACTAAGACGTCCTTTTTTTCCCAAATCAATAAAAAGTCATTAAGTATCCTATCTTACTATGATAATTTATATCTTTTGCTTAGGGGTTAAAGTGTGGTATTTCTTCCCCCCCTTGATTTTTCCCCATCTGATAAACTTTGGTATATGTGTATATATATATATATACTGTATGTACGTATATATTTGCTCCCTCTGTATTCTTAATGCAGCTGAATTTAACATGCAGCTGAATTTAACATGACTCATTTAACATCTTTATGTCATAAAGGCTGTAATCAGTCTAGGTCAACTCTACACCTAGCTTCTGTGATTGAGATCAGCCTAGTTCTGGAAAAATTGTTTTAATCACTCCCAAAGAAACACTGATATCTGGTAGGCAGTTCTTGCACAAACCTTGTTATCTGAGTAAATAACCTCTTAGATTCTAAGAAGGACTTAGGTGGACATATCAATTCGACTAAAAGCAACCGAAGGCTATGAAATTATCTACTGTCCCTGGGAAGCGTCCTTGGTGGCTGCTTGGGACTATCCTGTCAGCCGTTAGTGACAACAACACAGCACACAGTAGGTGCTCAGGGAATCATCACAGGGTAACGGGTGTTGTCCGCTGATAGGTTTGTTTCTCTGGAGGTCCTGTCCACAGCCCGGGGGTGGGAGGAAACCACTGATACCAGGCTCTGGATCCTTGTCCCAGTTACGGTATGTTTCTACCACGATGCTCTCAGATCACTTGTCTAAAAGCCACGAATCTCTGCTTATTTCATGAGATTATTAAGAGGGACAAATGAAAACATATGTGAATATGTTTTACAAACTGCTAGGTATAGATAGGGCTTCCCAACAGAGTGAAGCATCAATTCAGCCCGTGGAGTGGCCAGGAAACATTGCCCCTGATCCACATACAATCTTCAGGGGAGTCCAGGATCCCCTAGAATACAGCATCCCATCAGAATCCTCTGGGGGTGAATGCCTCAGGCACTCAATTCTTGAAGGGGCCCAAATGCCCAAAATTTCCATATGACAACAGCTGGGGGTCTTAAGCAAAAGACAAATTCTATTTCCAAACTCGGGGCCTCCTCATAGCTTCTCTAGACATCGGGGCTGGTCCCAGGGATTCCCCTCACCTGGAAGGGTTGAACTCCACATTTCCATTTTGTTTTCAACTTAGAGGAAATTGTGATGATCAACATGGCTTATTTCCAGTGCCATCTTAATGGTCCCCTTGCCTTTCAAATCTCAGCATTTAAACATATACACACACACACCCCTAACTAAAACAGATACATTTTTCTGAGCTCCTGTACCAGTCAGGATGAGCTAAATTTGTCTGTCGGACCAAACAATCCCTGAGTCCCAGTGCAGGCACACACCAGTCTACTACTCACTTCTCCTTCACCATGCCTGGCCAGCATGGGTCTAGTTGGAGCGCTCTGCTCCTCCTAGTCTCGCAGACCCAGGTGACGTAAGCAGCATCTCAACCACTACTTTCGCCACAACAAAGGCAGGGCAAAGAGAACATGGCAAGCCATGCTTCTATCCAGAAGGGACACACGTCACTTGCATTGGCTAAAGCAAGTCATGTGGCTATTCTGAACTTTTATTTGTTTATATATTTTGAGATGGGGTCTTGTTCTATCACCCAGGCTGGAGTGCAGTGGCCTCATCATAGCTCACTGCAGCCTCCTCTGTTCCTAACTTTAAAGGGAGCAGGGAAGTATAACCCTGATCTGTGTTCGAAAGGAATAGAAATATTTGTTATTATTAATATTATTATTGTTTCAGGAGACAGGATCTCAGTGTATCCACCGAGGCTGGTCTCCAGCAATCTTTCCACGTAGCTGAGGGTACAGGTCCATGTGAGTGGACCCCAGTTTGGTTCAGCAATGGGAGGAAACTCATGGAAACATGGGAGAAAGTGCAAACTACACACAGATACTGGCCTGGTCCTGAAGTGGTTTTTTTCTTATCAAAGTTATAACAAAAGGATGTTGAATGAAATAACATTATTCAAGGATATGCTATACTGTAAGTAAAAAATACACACAAGATTTTTGAAGACTTGGTATAAAAAAAGAATATAAAATATCTAATAATTTAAGGTGGTGCCTGTGGCTCAGTGAGTGGGGTGCCAGCCCGATATACCGAGGGTGGCAGGTTCAAACCCGGCCCCCGGCCAAACTGCAACAAAAAAAATAGCTGGGTGTTGTGGCAGACGCCTATAGTCCTAGTTACTCAGGAGACTGAGGCAAGAGAATCACCTAAGCCCAAGAGCTGGAGGTTGTTGTGAGCTGTGATGCCCCTGCACTCTACCAAGGGTGATAAAGTGAGACTCTGTCTTTAGAAAAAAAAAAACTAATAATTTTTTATATTGATTACATGTTGAAACAATATTTTGGATAAATTGGGTCAAATATGTTACTAACATTAATTTCGCTTATCTCTTTTTACTTTTGTAATGTGGCTACTATAAAATTTAACATTGCTCAGGCTGGGTATGGTGATTTATGCCTGTAATCCTAGCACTCTGGGAGGCCGAGGCAGGTGGATTACTTGAGTTCAAAAGTTCAAGACCAGCCTGAGCAAGAGCAAGGCTCTGCCTTTACCAAAAAATAGAAAAAACTAGTCTGGCATTGGGGTGGGACTATGGTCCTTATAGTCACAGCTACTTGGGAAGCTGAGGCAAGAGGATTTCTTGAGCTCAAGAGTTTGAGGTTGCTATGAGCTGTGATGCCAAGGCACTCTACTCAGGGTGACAGAGTGGGATTTTGTCTCAAAAAAAATTTTTTTTTACATCGCTCACATGGCTAGCATTGTATTTATATTGGACATCACTGTTCTAATGCATAATATTTTACATGGCTTTTTTTGTTTTTATTTTTTAATTAATTTTTTTTTTTTTTTGTAGTTTTTGGCCAGGGCTGAGTTTGAACCCACCACCTTCAGCATATGGGGCTGGTGCCCTACTCCTTTGAGCCACAGGCGCTGCCCTAATGCATAATATTTTAAATGAAAATGCTTGTTCATAGCACAGCTGATTTAGAACTTATTTGGAATTTTTCCTATGCCTCCCTTTCTTAGGGTCAGATGTGGGACCACCTTTGAGGAAAGAACCAGAGCTCCTCAAAACTGTCCCTCTTGTTTGTCATAGCTGCAGTGAACTCCATTTAGATATGGACACTGCTACAACTATGTAGCTAACAACCTTCTTAAACCACTCTGCATCCTCTTGAGCCTCTCAAGCTCTGTGACAGACAGCATCAGTGACAGTGAAGGACTCTGTGCTAGAGGCTGCCTTTCTGGGGAATTGCAGAGCCAGCAAATCTCAAGTCACTTAGATCTGGTCTCTAACAGTTAGAGATTATTTTCAGATCATCACTCACAACAATTGCTTAGTCAATAACAAGGTCACTAAGAAGAAACCACAGTATTGTTTTACCAGCCCCTAAGAGTTCCCTTGGCTCCTTACCTACATGTTGTACATGGTCCCGTTTTAAAAAGTACCCCAGGCTGGGCTCACACCTGTAATTTTAACACTCAGAGGGGCTAGGGTGGATGGATTGCCTGAGCTCAGGAGTTTGAGACTAGCTTGAGCAAAGTGAGACTCCAATAGAAAAACTAGCTGGGAATTGTGACAGACACCTGTAGTCCCGGCTACTTGGGAGGCTGAGGCAAGAGGATTGCTTGAACCCAAGAGTTTGAGGTTTCTGTGAGCTGTGATGCCATGGCACTGTACCCAGGGTGACTGACAGAGTCGCTGTTTCAAAAAAAAAAAAAATGGCAGCGCCTGTGGTTCATCAAGTAGGGCGCGGCCCCATATACCAAGGTGGTGGGTTCAAACCCAGCCTCGGCCGAACTGCAAAAACAGAAAAATAGCCGGGCGTTGTGGCAGGCGCCTGTAGTCCCAGCTACTGAGGAGGCTGAGGCAAGAGAATCGCCTAAGCCCAGGAGTTGGTGGTTGCTGTGAGCTGTGTGACGCCTTGGCACTCTACCGTGGGTGATAAAATGAGACTCTGTCTTTACAAAAAAAAAAAAAAAGAAAAGAAAAGAAAAAAAAAAGTACCCCAGATCCAAGCTTTATGATAGACCACATCCTCAGTTGAATCCTTAGAATACAATTCTGGGAGAAAGACTATGCCTTCTTTCCTCTGTCTACTACAAGGGTCAGATGGTTTTTCCTGCTGAACCTATGTGAGTTTATTGATCAGTGAGCACTCAGAGCAGGAATTCTAGCTGCTTTCTTTGGCTGCATCCCTGAAATCCTACACTGTCTTGGTAATGAGAATGAAAAATTGCTCCTTCACCTCTTAACTCCATGATCTAACTCTGACTCAGCAACTTTTATTATTTGTTAAATTTGAAAGTAGGAATAAATTATATGATCATGTTGGGTTTCAAGACAGTTACCTGTTTCCTAAAATGTTGGGGTTTCAGGCAGCAGTCTACATCCTTGATTTTGGGGGTGCTCCTGGTCGAAGAATGACCTGGCACCCCAAAGTAAGGCAAATGTGAAAGTCTATTGAGGAAGAGAAAGATAGGTTTACAGAGTAATAAGGTTTATAGAGCAAGAAATGTTTGCCTTTGACAGTAAATGGGCCTCCATTATTATGATCAAGGGCAAAGAGGTGTGGGTTATGGCCAGTGTGTCTGTTCATACTGTCTGGATTAGGCTGACCTCGTGGTTCAGAAGTCACCTTGGAACCACTGAGTCTATTGTGCATGCAGACCTCTCATGCACCTCTCTGAGAGCCCATGGTTGGGGGAGGTGGACCACAATGTAGATTTAAGCTAAGCACATGATAATCAGCCTTAAAGCTGTTCTAGGTCACCTTTCAGATTCTATCGTATGCTGGTCTGATGGTAGTGGGTCATCAGAGATTATTAACATTAGTGTCACTTAAGTTGGTGTTCAATCTTCCACTGCTAAATTTGGCTTTAAAAAAGAAAAAAAAGACTCTTCGTATCTAGGAGGCTTGACATGTAGGCTAGAGGGTCCTCTCCATTTTCTGCAATTGGAACACTAAGTTCTGACTGGTAGGTTAGTAAAACATCCCTCCTTCCTGGGTGTGAGCAATCACTCCAGACAGGATAAAGCAATCACTCCCCCATAATGGGGGTATGGAGACCTGCCCTTGTTCTCCTTCCTCAGGAGAGTCAGATTTCTAGCTATATACCTAAGAGTTACGTTCTAAAAAGTACCCCAGACCCAAGCTGGCCAAATTCCATGTGAAGATTTTCAGCTGGGTAGACCCTTGACAAGAGGCCTGAAAAACTGTTGCTGAGGTCCAAACCTACTTCTGAGCTCATTTAGTACCTTTTTGTGTGGCTGAAAGGTTACATTTCCTATAGCATTTGTTAATATGTTGAGGACAAAGACTTCCTGACAAGAATCTACCTCCTTGAAGATCTGCCCTCTTGTATAGCAGAGCCTGGCACATCCTGCGCAGTAGGGGCTCAGTCAATATCTTGACTCAATATGATGCACTTTTTTGTGTCCCAGTTATCTTCCACATTGCTTGCTGATTGATTTAAATGCCTTGTCAATCCAGGTTATTCCGATAAAAACGAAGGCTGGCATCAGTAAGGCACACAAGCTTTACCCTTCTAAACCACTTCCCATGAACTTCCAGGTACCTTCCTTCAAAACACTTCTTAACAAGTCCACACAAACACCACCCTGTCCATCAAAACGTGCTCAGGTGTGCCAGGTAGACACGTGCTTCTGCAGTGGCTGGGTCTGTGTGGTAGTGCCCACTGCATGGGATCGGTATTGATCTGTTTATATTTCTAAACATCTGCTGGACTCTGCGCTCCTAGAAGTCAGCTTCTAATCTCTTTACCTAAACCAACTGGTTATTCACATAAGGGTAATTTATAATGAAAACGTCAGTTTGTGTACACAGTTTTGGCCCAAGATGATTTGCACTGCATTTGATAGGGTACGTTAAAGATTTTTTTCACATATAAAATATTTTTGAATCTTCTAATAAGTTTCTAACAACCCTGTGTATGAGTAAGATTGTTATCTTCAATTTACTAAGGAAATTCTCAGGAAGAAAAGCCTTTTTTTCCGAGGTCACACTGGGAAGGAGCTGACCATACAACTAAACTTCGCCTGTGAACGGCGGTAGGCGCTCCACAGGCCTTTTGAACTCCTTCGGCCACCGTCGCCTGGTCTTCCGGGCTTACCATTCTGCGCCTGCGTGCTGCTAGACCGCAGTCGGTGCGGCCCTCAGCCGGAAGGACACGTTGAGGTGAGTGTGGGTCGCCTTTGCGTCCTCTGTTAGGTAGACGGAGGACTTTCCGCTTTGTTGTCGGCCTTCGAGTTGCGTCGGACTCTGCCGGATCTCAGCCCTGGTGGAGCAGTGAGCCTCCGGCCCTCCCCGACCTGTGCGCGCTCCCGCTGCGGCCTTCGGCGGGCGGGCCGCGGGGACCGCCCACGCCTAGGAAGCCGGGTTGGCCGCGGGGTCCTGCAAGAGCCGCCGGGCTCCGCAGTCTGCCGGCTGGGGCCCGGTTCCCGCTGCGGTTTTTTGTTGTGTGACCTTGGTGAGGTCGTTTGACGTATCAGGCCCAGTAATTCGCCCGTGAAAAGGGAAGATGGTCTTCAGCTGCTCGGGAGGCGTGAGGGTCGGCGTAGGGGAAGCGGCCAGGAGTCGCTCGCTGTGTGGCCGCGTTAGAGATTCGAGTTGGGAAGTTGGGGAGGGTCACCGTGCCTGTCGCAAGAGGGAAGAGTGGGGGACCTGTGCAGTGGTCCCCGCGCGCGTCGGCGGCGCCTTCCTCCCTGCCCTCCCCTCCCCGGGTCCTTCCGGCAGCGGGCCGCCCCGACCGCGGTCTAGCAGCCCGCAGGCGCAGACTGGTAAGCCCGGAAGACCAGGCGACGGTGGCCGAAGGAGTTCAAAAGGCCTGTGGAGCGCCGACCGCCG